>VUQH01089999.1:10143-35660 GCA_015106775.1 Etroplus canarensis | reverse complement strand
TACCAAAGTCCCTTTAAATGCTAAACTATGTGTGCTTGGAATATACTCAAAGAACTTTCTACAAACACAGAAACAGTATGCAGTTTTGGACTTTGGACTTCCACAAGCCAGGAGAGCTATTGCACTATGCTGGAAGAGTATGGACGCTCCTACAATGAAGATCTGGATGAAGGAACTTTCTGAATGTATTGGACTGGAAAGACTAACATACATTGTCAAGGGCAAACAAAAAGACTTTGATAAACTCTGGGAACCATATATGAATATGATGGCAAATGAAAGTGTTAGATTTTTATGAAATGATTTATGAACGCTGTAAAAATGTAGCCCCCATTTTCTTTCTTCCTCCCCCTGCCTTTTTCTTTTTTTTATTTATTTATTTTTGTTTGTTTGTTTGTTTATTTTTTATGATGCAAGGGTATGCAGTCTGTGTGTGTAGTGGGTATATGTGTATATGTTATGTGTTTGTGAAATAATTTTGAAAAAGGCAATAAACATATTGGCAAAAAAAAAAAACAAAAAAAACTGTCCGCAGGTGGGGTGAAATGCAGGGGGTCACCTCATAACCTGAAACTGGGAAAAGTTAGGAGTCAACCCAAAGTTGACAAAGTTGACCCAAAGTGCAGATTTCATAGGATATGATAAATACCACAAAGAGAGCGTGACTCTCAGAGTTTGTTGCATTTTCTGTCTGAGTTATTTTTTTTGATATGCATGGGAAAAATGGGACATACAGCAACACAGTTCATGTGAGACTCAGTATGCATTTCAACTTAAAACCAAAAAAGATTACCAGACAGGTAATGCAACAGTGGCTGAAATAATAGTGTTTGCCACACTGCAGCACACCCAGTCATACAGATCAACAGATTGTAGAAAGAGACTGTGGCTGGTCATTTTTCCAGATTTGGAGATTTTAGAAGCCGCAGTCATAGTGTCAGTCGGGTGTTTCCCAGGATGCTGGAAGTGCACAGCCTGTGTGAGCTCACCTGTAGTGTTTGCAGTGTTGGACAGTACTCACAAACTCTGAGATGTTGTCCCCTTCATATTAATCCTTTTCATTTTGGTGGTTTATCTAGCTTAATGAATATTTTATTCAATACAATTTTGCATTGGATGTTGGACTGGTACTTATATAGCACTTTTCTACTCTAACTGAGCACTCAGAGTGCCTTTTACTAAAGGCCTCATTCACCCATTTACACATACATACATACATACACTGTGTTTTTCTTTGCCTTTACAATGCCTATAAAAAGTATTTACCCTCTTGGATGTTTTACCTTTTTATTGCTTTAATAAATGAAATCATAGTCAATATCATTTGACTTTTTTGACAAAAATTTGCAAAAGAGCTTCTTTCATGTCTAAGTGAAAACTGTTTTACAAACTAATGTCAATTAATTAAATATATTTATAAGATAAAATAAATGTTTGCATAAATATATTCACCCTCTTTAGGTCAGTATTTAGTAGATGCACCTTTGGCTGCAAACACAGCACTGAGTCTGTGTAGATATGTTTCAGGCTGGTGCATCTAGACACTGCAATTTTTCTCTGTTCTTCCTTGCAGAACATTCAAGCTCAGTCAAGTTGCTCGGGGATCAGCATGAACAACTCCTTTCAAGTCCAGCCACAAATTCTCAATTGAATTGAAATATGAGCTTTGACTTTGCCAATCCAGAATATGCACCTTGTTGTCTTTGAACCATTTCTGTGTAGCTTTTGCTGTATGCTTGGGGTCATTGTCTTGCTGGAAAATAAATCTTCTCCCAATCTGTAGTTCTCTTGCAGACAGTCAAGTTATCTTCCAGGATTTGGTGATATTTTTCTGCATTCATGTTCCCTCCCTACCTTTACAAACTTTCCAGGGACTGCTGCTGAGAAGCATCCCCAGAGCATGATGCCACCATCTCCATGCTTCACAGCTGAGATGGTGTGTTTGTGGTGATGTGTAGCATTTAGTCTGATGGTCAAAAAGCTCAATCAGACCAAAGAACCTTCTTCCAATTGACTTTGGATTCTCCCACATGCCTTTGGGCTAATTCCAGGTGAGATTTCATATGAGCTTTTTTCAACAGTGGCTTTCTCTTTGCCACCCTCCCATACAGCTTCTACTGGTGAAGAACCCAGGCAACAGTTGTTGTATGAACAGTCTCTCTCATCTGAGCCACTGAAGTTTGTAACTCCTTCAGAGTTGTCGTGGGCATATTGTGGCCTCCCTCACCAATCTTCTTCTTGCCCAGTCACTCGGTTTGTGAGGACAGTCAGCTCTAGGCAGATTTACACATGTGCCCTTTCTTAATGATGGATTTCACTGAACTCTGAGAGATGTCTGGTGAGTTGGAAATCCTTTTGTAGCCATCTCCTGACTTATACTTTTTAGTGTTCTTTTGTCCTCATGTTGCAATTGTAGAAGTAAGTATTTTTTTTCTACAATTGCAACAGATACTGGACTTCCCAGACATGGGTGTTGTTATACTACAACCACTTGACACACATCAGCTGCACTCAGGTGATCTCCATTTCACTACTTGTGATACTGCTGGAATCAGTTAGCTGGACCTCTGCTGAATTAGGTCAGTGCCTTTAAAAGGGGTTGATATTTATGCAAACATTTGTTTTACACTATATATTTTTAATGGATTGACATTAGTTTGTAAAAATCTCTTTTCATCTTGACATGACAGAAGCTTTTTTACAAATTCTTGTCAGAACAGTCAAATTATATAGACCATGATTTCATTAATTAAAACAATAAAAGGGCAAACTATCCAAGGGGGGTGAATAGTTTTTATAGGCATTGTAAGTGCATTTAACTATCACATACACACATTCCAATGGATGCATCAAGGACAGTTTGAGGGTCAGTGTCTTGCCAAAGGACACTTTGGCATTTAGACTGGAGAAGCCAGGGATCGAACCGCCCCACCACCTGAGCCACAGCTGCCCATGGAGGATGGCTAGGGGGATTTTAGATGAATAATGATTTTTAAGTTCATAGTTGTTCTTCATTATATCATTTTACAAGAAAAACTTTAAGATACTTACATTTTATGGTGTTTGAAAGGGACAGTCATGCCATGTGTTCACATCTAAAGTATAAGAGCAGGAACCACTGAGTGTGACTCAATTTAATTTAAGAGTGATAGAGTGTATATGAACACTTCTTGCCTAAGGAAGTACTTTGATCTAAATTTACCACTTTTGTTCTTTGGATATATTGGCTCAACCTCAGTTTCATTTATTCTTTCTTTTTGACAGAAAGAGAGAATACATGAGGGTAAGAAGACTGTCACACGAGAACAGTAAAACTAAAACTGTAAAGGCTGTGTGCAGTTTTTAAAAGACAGCTGATTTATGCATGAGCTATACGTTGTTTGTTGTGTCCCACATTGTCCCACACAAATAATCTTTTTGTCCCACTGGTTTGTTGGATTAAGATTTCACCTGTTGACCTTCATATTGTATAACATTCAACTTTTTACAGAGCTTTTAAAAGTTTTGCTATTAAGCTCCTTTTTCTTTTTTACTTTGTTTTTGGATAATTCTTACCCCATACAGCTATTTAGATTTTTTTCACATTGTTTTTACTGAGCTTTTCCCAACTTATTTAAGATATTTTATTTTTGGTGGTGTTTAACTTTTTGGCTGCTATGTAAAATGGAAATTTCCCAGCTTCTTGTATTATTAAAGCACATCTTATCTAAATAAAATGTGCGGTTACTTGCTTTACCTGAAGAAGACTCATGGTGAAACAAAACCTTTGGATCATTTTCTCTATACTGATGACCTACATATTATAATCATTCTTTATCAAAGATATAATTTATTTGACTATAATATTCTGCAAAATTTACATACAAAAGTTGAGCACATTTTAAACAAATGCCACAGTGGGTCATTTGCCTCCACTATCCCTCCTCTGAACATATCCAGACCATCTCAGCATTGCCTCTCTGACTTTGTCTCCAAACTTCTCAACCTGAGCTGTCCCTCTGATGTATACATTTTAATCCTGTCCATCCTGGTCACTCCCATCAACAATTTCAGCAGCTTCAATTCTGCCACCTCCAGCTCCACCTCCTGTCTTTTTGTCAGTGCCACCGTCTCCAAACCTTGCATCGTAGCAGGTCTCACTAATGTCTTATAAACCTTTCATTTTACTCTTGCTGTTATACATCTGTCATCAATGACCTCTGACACTTGTCTCCACCCACTCCACCCTGCCTGCACTCTCATCTTCATGTCCCTTGTACACTGTCCATTGCTTTGGATGATTGTCCTCAGATATTTAAACTCATCCACCTTCTCCACCTCTTCTCCTTGCATCTTCACCATTCCACCTTCCTCCTTCTCATTCACACACATGTACTCTGTCTTGCCTCTACTGACTTTCATTCCTCTCCTCTCCAGTGCGTACCTCCACCTCTCCAGGCTCTCTTCCACCTGCTCCCATACTCTCACTGCAGATCACAATGTCATGAGCACACCTCATAGTCCACGGAGACTCCTGCCTGAACTCATCTGTCAACCTGTCCATTACTGTAAACAAGCTAATCTCTGATGTAAACCCACCCCCGCCTTGAACCCATCTGTCACTTCTACTTCACACCTAACTACTCTCTCGCTGTCTTTATACATGTCCTGTATCATCCTCACAAATTTCTCTTCCACTCTTGTTTTCTTCATAAAATACCACAGTTCCTCTCTTGGCACCCTATCATATGCTTTCTCATGATCCACAAAGACACAGTGCAACTCCTTCTGACCTTCTCTATACTTCTCCAGCAGTACCGTGAAAGTACTTAAAGCACATCACATAATTTCTCTGTATTGCCGTAATTATTTTTTATTCTTATTTAATCAATCAGTAGTATATATTCTATCTTTTGGAGACATAATTCACTTTTTCATTTTTTTGCCCACATTTGATCTCCAATTTAATTAGTTTTGATTAAAAGAGGTTTTAATGACGATTTCAGTGTTCAGCGTTGACACAAACTGTATAACTAATGTCAGATTGCTTGAGCTGAGCAGAAAATTTTGCTCTGTATTCCCATTGCAAACCTTTACTGTAATTGCACTTAAATCTCATTTTCAATTTGTTTGTTTGTTGTTGGGGTTTTTTGCAGTTTACTGCCAATGCTGATACAGTAAATCATTTACAAATTGTCTTCTGACATATCTGCAGAATCATGACGCATGTGTTATCGCAGAACCAACAACATGGGCAGATAGATACAAGTCTTTATTGCCAATCATATCAATTAAGAGTTATGTTCTGATGTGTCTTCATAGCTGTCTCAGCCAACTCCTTTGGTTCGTCCTGCAACAAAAGAAAAAATCTCATTAAACTAGTAAAAAGTAATTTTAAAAAAAGATCCTACAAAGTATGAGAAGGAAGCCAATTTCCTGAATTTTATTGATGTGAATCTCCATTACTTTTCTACTGAGGTACCTATTTCTTCTCCTTTCATTAATTAAAAGGTGTCATCATTGTGGTTTCTATAACTTTGTGCAGGATTTAACCATTAAGTTTGGGAATTTTTAAACTGTTGTGTTTATATGACAATCTCAAGAGTTATGAGATTATCCATTGAGGTTTATATCTGCTTTATAGGTGTACATACAACAGCTACCCAAATTGTTCATCTTCCTAGTGTCATAGTTCAAAATAAATTAAAGGATAAACATTTTAGACAGACCTTGACACAACTGCAATAACCATTTAAAGGACTTTGACTCCCAGATAGGCAAAGACAGATACAGATTTACATTTATAACACAGAGCAGTAATGAAGGTGCTTCTTGTACCTGTACGTTTATATATATTTCAACCCACTGAAGCAGTTCAGTTACTCTGCTGTAGACGCCTGGTTTATTGGGCCGTGCACATCCTTCTCCCCAGCTCACCACCCCTGCCAGCTTCCAGTCCCCATTAGGTGTCTCACATACAAGGGGTCCACCGCTATCGCCCTAAAGGGAAGATCAAATCATCTCACAAACAAGATGTGTGAACATTAAATAGAAGTAGCCCAAGTTTGACCTTTTGAAATATCATAAAGTTAAAACAATATCTCTCATAAGCCTGTGTTAGGTTTATAGAGGAGATTTTATTTCTATGGTTGTATACCTGGCAGGAGTCTACCCCTCCATCTAAGCTGCCTGCACAAATCATCCGAGGAGTTATGAAGACACCATAGACACTCAAGCTGGAGCAGATGGATTGAGCTATTATCTTCACCTGAGCCTGCCTTAACTCATCTGACACATAGCCTGGGAAAAAGAAGAAAAATAATACGGTAAAGAAGAGCTAAAAAAAACTTGAATGAAAATAAATTTTAATTTCTAAACCTACAGACCCCAAAAGCCCAACTGACAGTAGCCATATCATGGGCCTGAGTTAAGCAAATTACAAGAATTAAGTTTTCTTTTCTTTTCTGTCATTACTCGAAATTTGAAATTGTGTTATGTATCAAGTTTTTATATTTGATATTTTTATAAAGTTGTTCAACACAAACTTATATTCAAGGAGGATACT
Organism: Etroplus canarensis; assembly: GCA_015106775.1. Classification (NCBI taxonomy): domain Eukaryota; kingdom Metazoa; phylum Chordata; class Actinopteri; order Cichliformes; family Cichlidae; genus Etroplus; species Etroplus canarensis. The sequence continues at coordinate 29,116 of VUQH01089999.1, read as the reverse complement.
ATACTGCCAAACACCTAATACCTTTTTTTAATATTTCTGATTCCTTCACTATGTGTTTCCTTCTGGGAAAGTTTCAGTATTTTGAGGTAAAACAATAACAGTAACCTAAAGGTCAAAAGGAAATCATTTACAGTTCCAACTTAAATTGTTCTTGCATTTTCAATTTTTTTTAGATCCCAAAAGACCTCAGGTTAACTGTGATAATCACAGAATGTAGCTACAGAGCAATGCACCTTCGTTTTCATGAATGAATCCCCAGCCTGTGATCCAGCAGTCTGCTCCAGCAGGAAAGGACTCACTTGGACTGGGTAAACAGACCGGTCGGACCCCACCTACAAAGATTACAACAGTCATGCTAAAAAGTAATCTTTTATCTATTAAGAAAGCAGTAAAATGATAAAGTTTACCACACCTGATGATTATGAAATCAGTTCTGTGATATTTCCCTTCTGGCCAAGTTAATTTATGGAAAACATGGTTGCTGTTTTACTTAAAAGCAAGTTACATTCCTACAGCAGATCTGGTTTTTCAGTTTCTCCATTAGGAGGTGCCTTTTTTAAACTGTGCCCAGAAGCTTTAGAACTTTGATATAGCCTCTCATGTATCCAGTGTTGGTGTAAATTAAATATTTATTTGGCAATGTAACAGTGATTGCAAATAGTGCAGTGATGCAAGCACCCCTAATCTCCTCTAGCCCACAGGGGAATACATAACTTGAATTATTGAATTTTTGCTCACCTTTATTGTGCTAAAACCGTAAACACAAGTCAGGTCAGATTACTTCAATGTTTATTCATGGGGCAAACAGAAGAATGATACTGTATAAGGAGATGGTGAAACCATTAGCCAGACTGAGTGCGTATTTGGCATGGAGAACAGAAATTTGACTAGTTTATTTTTTCCAAAATGATTTATTTAGGAACAATTGCACAATTATTTTTATTGTAATTTTTCAAAATATTTTGGAGCCACATGCACAGTTGAGTATACGCTATTAGTTTAATTAGACTGAGCTTGGTTTACAATAGTTTTCTGAATCATAGAAAGAAAGGTTTAAAAAAGTGATAAAAACAGAAATTCAAAAGCATATTACACAGTATTTCTTACCATCAGTTTCAATGTTGAGAACTATCCCCATTCATTTAATAAGCTCCCATGTTCAGTGTGGAAAAACAGAAATTATTTGGTTTTCTCAGGCCTGATGAAAGATGGAGCAAGATTTTCCTACCCGTCACGTCCATGTCAGTGATTGTGCGCAGTAGCCCAACATCATAGTCATTGTCCTTGTTGAAGTCAGGGTGATAGAGGATCTGCAAAGCCCTGTAGCGTTGCCCTGGAGAGTTGTGTGCTATGCTTACAGTGCCTACCACTGCCGTCCAGTCAGCTACTTGAAGCATGTTATTCCTGCAGAAGTGTAACAGAAAGGTTTGTGGTTTGAATTCAGTTTAAGAAGCAATGTGCACTCCCTAATGACTGTTTTTATTTACTTTTTCAGTTTTTTTCTTCTGCATGTCATTAAAATACCACTACAACATTCTATATAATTAATCACAGTTTATTGCTCAGTCATACCTAAACTGCTCTTGCACTATTTGGGGTAAATTATCAAGCCACCTACACATTAAACCTACAGGAGCTTTTATGACATTCAATTCTAAATCCATAGACGTTAATATACAGCAGTATTGCCCCCTCCACTTTGCAGCTATAACAGCTTCCACTCTTCTGGGAGGGCTTTCTATGAGATTTTGGAGTGTGTCTGTGGGAGTTTTTGCCCTTTCATCAAAGCATTTGTGCAGTCAGATACTGATACTGATGCTGGATGGGAGGGCCTGGCTCACAATTTCTGTTCCAGTTCATCCCAAAGGATGGAGTTCAGGTCAGGGCTCTGTGCAGACCAAACAAGTCATAGTCATGCTGGAACAGAAAAAGGCTTTCCTCAAACTGTTTCCACAAAGCTGGAAGCCCAGAATTGTCCAAAATATCTTGTTAAGCTGAACCATTAAGATTTCTCTTCACTGAAAGTGAGGACCTGGGCCAACCCCAGAAAAACAAACCCATAGCATCATCCCTCCTCCACCAAACTTTGCAGTTGGCACAATGGAGTCATGCAGGGAATGTTCTTCTGGTATTCACCAAACCCAGACATATCCACATCAGACAGCCAGACAGAGAGGCATAATTCATTATGCCGCAGAACATGTTTCCACTGATCCAGAGTCCATTGGTGGCATGCTTGAAACCACGCCGTCTGACATATGGCATTGTGTTCGGTGATGTAAAACTTGCATACTGCTGCTTGGGCATAGAAACCTATGCCATACAGCTCCCAGTCGATTTGTGCTGATGTTAATGCCAGAAGAGGTCTAGAACTCTCTAGTTACTGAGTTAGCAGTGTGCTGGCAAATTTTACTCACTATGCACCTCAGCACTCAGCCACTCTGCTCTGTAACTTTACTGCCACTTTGTGGCTGAATTGCTGTGATTGCTAAAAGGTTTCACATTGCAGTAATACCAATACAGTTGATCATGGAATACTAAGGAGGAAATACATTTTACGGACTGACTTGCTACAACAGTGTCATCCTATTACAGCACCATACTAGAATTCAGTGAGCTCTTTAGATCGACCTATTCTTTCACAAAGTTTGTAAAGGCAGACTGCATGGCCGAGTGCTTGATTTTATACACCTGTGGCAATGGGACTGAATGACAGGCTTGAATTCAGTGATTAAGAGTTGCAGCCTAATACTTTTGTCCAGATAGTATATTTCCGGAAAACGATGATTCTTTTTCACTGTAGCCCCTCAAGCATTTTAATGGGTTGTCTTTGGTCGCTGATGGAATCTGCTCATAATCAACACTGAACATTAATGGCAACAGAGAGCCCCTTTAGACAGAGCTCCAGCTGTGATATGACCAATAAAATCTGGCGCAAAAAGTGCAAAATAGTGTTTGACCCTGATTAGACAGGATCATTGCGGTATATTGACTGAAAAAGCAGTCTTGATTGCAGCCCTTCCTTACTGAGTGTACGCAGTAACTGAGCTCATACCATAACTTTGTAATTTCATTCCTTATGTCTCTCTTACTCAACAAAGCAGTGAGCTGCAGTGATCACCCAGTGACGGGAGATGATGGCACCACCGCAGACGTGTTTCCCCTTCCATTGCATGCTGACTTGCCAGCCCCACCTGTCCTTTGCAGCTAAGGTTCCTCCAACGATACGCTGACCATCACTGACCAGAACTGAGCAGTCTGGGAAGGAGATGTTGAATAAAAAGATAAATGTGATAAGCAAAAAGAGAGAAAAGACACAAAATACAGGGATAAAATCTCTGTGAAAGCTCTTTGAAAAATAAAATAATTACAAAGTTGGTTTGAGTAATTACATAAATATTAAAAGCTTAATATGATAAATGAATATGGCAATATTCTAGTAAAACTCCTTCCATCAAAAAGCTATGATAATTAGCGTCATAACCACCAGACCCTTGATGCATGTGTAATTATCGTCTTCTGCCCGAAACAGATAAGCATTAAATTTGAATGACATTAAACATTACCATCCCTGGAACTCTGCACACTCAACGCATTATTCATTGTTATTTTTGGATTTTTCACCTGCAGTGATATTTTCTGTTTGGTTCACTGGATTCTTAGACAGAAAAGGCCACTGAGTTGGGACACTGCAGCTCCCTTTCCCACCACAGAGAGGAGGTGATTCGCTTTTCTTAGGGGGAAACAGCAGGAAGGTAACTAATGTGAAGAGACAAGAAAAACAGTGGCACAGTAGTTTACCTTAAGTGGATAGTGAAGAATTAGCATCACAAACTTCTCATGCTGGTATTTCCTTTGATTATTCTTGATAACTGTTGGATTCAAATTCTGAACCTCACCAAATAGTTTTGGCCCTATAATATTATCTGAAGAGTGCAAAAACAATCTGTCTCAGCTCTTTTGTATCAGTTTTACAAAGAATATAATTTAATTCTCAAGAGAAAGGCTTCATAGAGGGCTTAATAACTGGCATATTGAATGTTTAAAACTAATTAATGTTACATAATTTGAAATTCATCACAGAAACTTAATGTTATGCATGCTCACTGAGATATAACTGTAAGCAGCAAGGCTAGATGATATAATTGGGTTTTTATTAAAATTATTATACTAAAGTGACATATGAGGGAGGGAATTCTATGTTTCTGCCCTTTTAAACACCCCTGTTAAAATGCCAGCATTTGAGATGTTAAAATGAGCCTACAATTAATCATTTTAGAACTTTCTCCACCTTTAAATGTATTACCTGTATTATTTAGTCAAAATATATATTCAAAAATCTTTCAGTGGGAAAATGAAAATTAAAAACTTACAATACCTTGTGGCATGAATATTCTCACCCTTGAACTAATACTTTGTTGAGGCACCTTTTGATTTCTTTATCAAGTCTTGAGGAGACTATCAACATGGCACACCTTAACTTGGCAATATTTGCCCAAACTTCTTGCTACCTTGTGTTTACTGTAAGTAATATCTCTATGCTTTTCAGAGAACAGGTTACAGCAGGTTACCTAAGAGAGCAGAAATGATGATCAGTTTGATGATAACTGGGATGCCCACAATCACTAACAGCTCACGAGTTGTACAGGCTTGTGATGTGGCACCTACAAACAAACAAGCACATATTAAACATATTCAAATTTTGCAGAGAACTTTAAGCTTCAAGACTTCCTGTCTCCAGCATCTTTCTCAATTCATCAACTGAGGACTGGGAAGCACTAGCTCTTTATAAATCTAATCTATGCATTGCAATGCATTGTTTAAGATACATATAAGCATGTAAAGACATTGTAGCATTAATCAGCGATCCACTGGTTGGGTTCCATTTAATTAAAGCATGTTCACAAGAAGTCACTTTAAACATTCTAACTGTGGGGATCACTTTGATGTTATTGATGACTTCATACATGGGCAAATATGCGTGTGTTGATTGTTTGATATGCTGGATTTAATGCAGTTTAGATAAGAACAATCAATGATAATAACTTGTTTGATGTTATTTGAGTCTTCTATGCAAGAATTATATTTTGTAATATTATCATTCCCATCATTGGTAAACATTTTATCCCTTCAGTTGCCCACATTCTATCATATTTGTCATGGTCTGTACTTTAGCTGGGTGTTTTGAGTTTAGTTGTTGAGTTCTGTTTTCCCCTTTCTGCCCTTTGCCCGGCCTGTTCCTCCTGTTAGTGGTCTTCGTCTCTGTCTGCGTCAAGTCTTGTCTTATTTTGATAGTCTGTCTAGTCCCTGTTTTGTTCCCCTGTCCTGATTGTTCCAGCTGTGCCCCTCTTGTCGTCTGCCCATTGGTCTGTCTTTGTCTATTTAAGTCCCGCCTTTTTACTTTAAGTCGGCTCTGCGGTCCTGCATTTGGGTCCACACCACTCTCACTAATGGCATACCATGACAGAATGACGGGACCAATAGTGGACCCCGCGGACCGCGATCCCACTGAGGAGGAACTTCGAGACGCACTCAGCAGGCTGCTGGGTTGCATCCAGGCACTGAAGCACCCAACGGACGAGCTGCATGAGATGGTCGATCTCATTAGGATATTGGACATTTTTGAAAATATGCCGTGCCTGCAATACCTTCCGGGCATTCTTGAGCTATGGCATAATGTCCATGACGCCAGGTTAAGGATTTTGCTGGAGAGGTACGGCACTTCAGCGCCACCAGCCGCCCGCCGCCTCCTTTTCCTCCCTCGTCCTGCCTTCCTGGCGGCTCCCACTCTTCTCCTCCGCCCAGCATAAAGGAAGGATTGCTGGGTGAGACCGCGGCTTCTTCTCCGCCAGACGCCATGCCCGAGCAGCGTGCGTCGGAGCCGTCAGCGTTGGAGGAGGGACACGAGAGCGAGCCGTTACCCCCTTTCGAGTCCGAGCTGCAGGAGCGGACCGACCCTGTTCCCGGGCCGGCTGGCAAGCGACGGTGGCACGCCAGGCGGCATCACCCCAAGCAGCGCTCACCCGAGCAGCTGGCGACAGAGGAGCGGGGCGCTCCTGAACTTCCGGCATCGATAGAGCGGCGCGATCCTGGGCTGCCGGCGCTGAAGAGGCGAGCACGTCGGACCAGCCGCCGCTTCAGCCGGAGCGGTCACTAGAACTCGGACTGCAGGGGCAGCCCGACTCCCTGGCGTTTCCTGAGGCTGAGCTGCAGGTGCGGTTCCAGCAGCCGGCCGCGTCTGGATCCTCCCCGCCGGTGCAGCCACTAGAGACTGAGCCCCAGGTGTGTTGTTCTTTCCTTGTGTCCCAGCCTGGTTTTTCCTTTTTTGAGCCCCCGGTTAGTTTTTCTCCATTGGGGTTGGAGGCTGGTTTTTCTGTTCGTGACTCTTTGCAGTGCTTTTCAGTTCTTGAGCCCCTAGTTAGGTTTTCTGTTGTGGAGTCCCAGACCAGCCTCCCTGCGTTAGGTTTTCAGGAAACTGTGGCTGCACCTGGTCGGCTAAAGACTGAAATGGGACTTACTGGGACTGACTTTGACTGTGGGCTCCAGTCCTTAGTTTTTTCCTTTGGGGCTTCATTCTGGTGTTTTTGGTTTTATGCCCCCTCTTTGTGTTTCTGAATTTGAACCCCCCTTGTGTTTTTCTGAGTTAGGGCTCCCCTCGTGTGTTTTTTTGTTCAGGGCCTCCTTGTGTGTACTCCCCCTCTTAGTTTGAACCCTGGCTTTCCCGTTTTTGGTTCCCTGGCAGTGCTCCCCCCTCCCAGTGAGGCATTTAGCTCACCTGCAGCCGCGGCTGTGGTGTTTTGCCTGCCTGCAGCCGCCGCTGAGGCGTCTTGCTCGCCCTCCGTAGTGTCTTGCTCGCCCTCCATGGCGCCCCCCTTGCCTTGCTTGGTCCGTTCCTGGCCCCCCACTTTGGGGGTGCTCCCTCCTCGCGCCGCAAAGAGCCCTCTCTCTCACCCCGGAGAGCTTTTGTTTGCCTCCTCCGGATGAGGGGAGCTTCTGGCTGCCTCCTCCACCAGAGGGGAGCTTCTGTCCACCTCCTCAGGCTGAGGAGAGCGTCTGGCTGCCTCCTCCTCCCAAGGAGTGCCTCACGCCGCCTGTCTCCGGCAGATCTGCAGCTTTCACTTTCTCCTTCCCCGGCTGAGAAGTGGGCCCCTGTGGCTTCCTCCTCACACTGAGGAGAGGCCCTCTCCCCCTCCTTTAGCCGAGGGTTCCCATTTGCTCCTCCCTTGGCTGAGGAGCGGTCCGTGCCACCATCTCTACTAGCTAAAAAGTGGCTTGTGTTCCCTCCTTTTCTGACTATGAAGAGGCCTGTGCCTCAGCCCTCCCTAGCAGAGCAGAGCCTCCCATCGCTTCTCCCAGAGCAACGGCTCACAGGCCTCTGGGTCCAGCCACCAGAGCGGTGCTCTCCGGGCCCCGGTGGTCTCCACGCCGGCCACCCAAGTGGTGGCCACCTGGCCTCTGGGTTCGGCCACCCAAGCAGGCCTGGTCTCCATGCCGGGCCTCGCCTTGGTCACGTGAAGGGTGGCCACTGTTCAGGGGTGGTCTTCTGTGCCCCTGGGCTTGGTGCCACGAACCTTTTTTTTTTTTCTTTTTTTTTTTTTCTTTTTTCAATTACAGAACAGCTAAATCTGTCATTTTTAACTTTTTTTTTCTCTATATACAAACAAATCTGTGAGGTGCAACCTTATTTACTGATGTATAAATCTCGAAGGCAGAGAATGCTTGCGTTAAAGGCTATAATTATAGATTTGAAAAAAACAGGTGGTGCAACCAGATGTTTAGGCTACGTTTATAGTTAAAATATGCAACTGTTAAACTATTTATATAAGGAATGAATGTTGTTACTGTCTGAAATCAAACACACATTATTTGTAAAGCTCTTTGGGACTGTAGCATTTAAAGTTTGATCATCAAAAGACTCTGCCCAGAGGACCTGAGTGTATTAAGGACCGAGCACATCAATAATGTGAGGTAAAGCATAAGCTCCATGCACTTCAGGCAAAAAAAAAAAAAAATCTTTGAATTCAATTTAATGCTTCACTGATAGTATATAAGATGGATTACCACTAGTGTAATGTGAAACTTTTCACAGTTTTTGATACAAAATGCTGCAGAGAGACTTTTTATCAACAGTTTTACAAAATGGTACTGTGACTCAATCATGAACTCTGGGAGCTAATTTATGCTTCTTCTGCTAAGGAATCGTTTCCTTGTTTAACACAGAACATTTTTATGCTGCCTACTCTGGTGTATACTGTGGTGACTGTATCTTCGGCTGCTCCCTTGTCTTCTCCCCACAGCGGATTGATACTCATTTGTAATTTGGCAGGGGTTTTACGCTGGATGCCCTTCCTGATACAACCCTCTGTGGTGAGAGGGGCTTGCGTCTCCACCTGGAATCGAACCAGGGACCTTTTGCTTGTAAGGCAAATGCGTAAACCTCTGCATTGTACTCTATGAAAAATACAACAGACTAAGAATGTGTGACACAATGTTTTCCTCAAATTAAAATGGAGAAAAATGGGAGAGCTGATAAACTGGGCTTATCTTCAGCGACAGGCTGAGACAAATGAGAGTTAAAGGAAAGTACTGATTCCTTAATTCTTTACAAGCCATGATCAGATAAAAAGATTAGACGAGGGAGTAGAAAAAAGAAGCAAATGACTGCTTACCATGCTTCATGGCACTTTAGTATATTGAAATGTGTGATTTTTTTTTTTTTTTATTTTGCATTTGAATTTGCAAGAAACTGTTGTATCATATATTCACAACCTTTCCAAAAGCTAATTATAAATAGTTTAGATGCATGGTGTCAATACAATCTCTACAATATGGACAAAATTATTGGGCCACACCTCTTAATCATTGAATTCAGGTGTTTCATTCAGTCCCATAGCCTGAAGTTTGTATGAAATGAACCATCTTGCCAAGCAGTCTGCCTTTACTAGTGAAAGAATGAATTGTTCTAAAGTGCTTAATGAATTCAAATGTGATGTAAAAGGATTACACCATTACAACAAGTCAGTTCATGATATTTCTTCACTCTGAGATATTCCATGATGATGTGGTCGTGTAAGTGGTATTATTGCAAAGCATAAGTGTTTAGGGACCACAGAAACTCAGCTGCAAAGTGGCAGACCTGGTAAAGTTTGAGAGTGAAGTCACTGAGTGCTGAGGAGCATAGTGCCTGATAGGTGGCAAGGTTCTGCTGACTCAGCAACTTCTGAGTTCAAAATCCTCCTCTGCCAATAACAGCAAATAAAGACTGTGGGCAGGGAACTTCATGGCATGGGTTTCCGTGGCCAGCTAGCGGCATACAAGCCTTAGATTATTGAGGACAGGCCGAGCATCAAATGGTATGGTGTAAAAGTATGCTGCTACTGGAGCGACAAATCACACTTCTCTATGCGGCAGTCTAACCGCCGAGTCTGGAATTTAACAAATGCCACGAGAACATTACTTATCTGACTGCATTGTGCCAACAACACAAGACCAAGATATTTTGCACAATTCTATGCTAACAGCTTTGTGGGGAAAATTTTTTTTTTTTTTTTTGCAAGGCCCTTTTCTGTTCTATCATGACTGTGCCAAAGTGCTCACAGCAAGGTTTATAAAGGCATTGCCAGACAGGTTTGGCATGGATAAACTTGACCAGCTCACACAGACCCCTGACTTCAACCTCATCAAACACCTCTGGGGTGATGTAGAATGGAAACTGAGAGCCAGGCCCTCTCATTGTCTGACCTCATAAATGCTCTTCTGGATGAATAGGCTATAATTCCCATAGACATACTCCAAAATCTTGTAGAAAGCCTCCCCAGAAGCGTGGAAGCTGTTATAGCTGCAAAGTGTGTGACTGACTCCTTATTGATGGCTATGGACTTGGAATGGGATATCATAAAATCTCCTGTAGGTGTAATAAGCAAGCGGCCCAATACTTCAGTCCATATAGTGTATAGTCAGTTTAACAGACCTACTTATGGTAATTTTTGTGGTATTAAGGACATTTACAATGACAGATGAGACACTTGAGGGTAAAATTAATATCTCAGGTAAGGAATTAGAGAGATTAGACTTCTGAGAATGATTAAACTCTTTTATTCATTTGTTTATTTAGTTTAGCCACTGGCTGCTATCAGGTTTCTAGATACAATCCAAGAGAGTAAAGCCAATCATCACATTATGAGGGCTTTAAAATATATCATAGCCAACAGCTTTAAAGGCCACAGTAAGCTGAAAAAATGATAATTAAAAAAAAGATTGCAGAGGGGCAATATCTCACATGATGTTACACAAGCTATAAACAGCTGCCTCAGCACTCGCTGCTATGTGCGCTACAGAAATTGTGAAAAATATCGATGTATCTCATCAAAGTGGTATGAAATGGCCTCATGATTTTGAATAGAAGTGGGAGCTGGAGACAGAAACATATTAATGGCTGTGTTATCCAGAAAGCACATTGAGGCTGCTTTCTGGGGATTAAAAAAATGAAAATATCCATAAAGAAATCTCAGATACTTTTAGAAATAAGAGAGGAGTTGCAATAGATCTTTCCTTTAGGGGCAGCATTAAATATTTGTTAAGGGAAAATGCTGGCATGACCACACAACATATATCAAGCTTGTATGACAGTATATAAACAGTAGCTTGACGAAAGGTGGAACAGAAGTCTCTCTAACACCTCTGAAGAACTGGTAAGGCACATAATCACTGTATCTTATAGTGAGTGCAGATTTGGGCCAGAGTTTTCTAACCTTATTGCTTCAAAAGAGCAGGGGAAAAACATGCAGAAAAAACTGGATGTGTGTTTAGTTATCATTAAATTAATAAATTAGTCTCCTCACATTCTTTATGATGTATTTTCATGTTTAGTTTTAGGCTAACATTTATACTGTGAGATGAATATGCACACGCCACTGTTGATGGATCATTAATGTGGTTGCCTGCAATTAATCTCAAAAGATTAAAGGATTTAGATTCAGAGATATCGGTTATGATTGATTTAAAATGTTGGGGACAAATGCAAACATGAAGCAGCTACATGAAAAATGTAAGAAGTCAAGAAGTAATTTTTTGGATTTCACACACTTTAATAAAATATATTTTTATTTGATTAAAATAAAAAAAATATCAGGAAATATTTTTAAAAAAGTTAATTAACTGCCTGAATTACAGCCATCTGTTCCCAGGCTCTAATTTCTCCCAGTTTCCTCTGCCTCGATGAAAGCGTGAGGGTCAGTTAATCACCAGCCTTGTAAATGAGAGCACTTGAAATAATGCATCATGTTAACAAGTGCTCGTCTGCTCTGGCAGGATTGCCAGCAGTGACATTTAACAGCTTGTACCCTTGTTCGATATTTCACAGCAAATGTATTATGATGAATGGAAATGGAATTAGGATCACAAGGATTCACTTAATCTTTGCTTAGGGGTACATACTGTCAACAGCGACAAGACACAGTGTCCTCGATATAAGCTGTCTAAACCAAAAGATGACCAAAAGTTCAAGGACAATTTTTTTCTGCAAACTTGTGTTTACGTATCAGTTTCTCTCATAAAACCATAACTTACACCTCACATATAGTGAGATATGCATGAAATATGCTGTAACAAAAAGAACTGTTCATCTCTTCAAGATGAAGCTAGATTCAGGAGCTGGCTCTAGCCTCCTGTTGTACACAGATCACAGTTATTCAATTTGTCTTCGTGCCAAGAAAGAGTACAACTGTACACATGCTGATGCAGAAGCTTGAAAGGAGTTGCACTGTGTCTTTGTGGATCTAGAAAGAGCGTATGATAGGGCACCAAGAGAGGAGCTATGGTACTGAATGAGGAAATCATGAATGGCAGAGAAGTGTGTGAAGGTGGTACATGACATGTTTGAGGAAAGCAAAACAATGGTGTAGTGTGGATAGGATGACAGATGGGTTCAAGGTGGAGTTGGCATTATAATCAGGGATCGGCTCTGAGCACCTTCTTATTTGCAGTGGTGATGGACAGGTTGACGGATGAGGTCAGGTTGGAGTCTCCATGGACTATGATATTTACAGACAATATTGTGATCTGTAGTGGGAATAAGGAGCAGGTGGAAGAGCACCTGGAGAGGTGGAGGTATGCACTGGAGAGAAGAGGAATGGAAGTCAGTAGAATCAAGACAAAATATATGTGTGTGAATGAGAGGGAGGCAGGTGGAACGGTGAAGATGCAAGGTGGTGGTTTAAATACCTAGGATCAGGTATCCAAAGCAATAGACAGTGCACTAGAGAGATGATGATGAGAGTGCAGTCAGGGTGGAAGAGGTGGAGACGAGTGTCAGGAGTCACTGGTGACAGAATGATAGCAGCAAGAGTGAAAGAGAAAATTTACAAGATGGTAGCGAGACCTGCTATGATGTATGAGTTAAAGATCCTGAGATTTTTGCTGGGAGGGACCTGGATGGACAGAATTAGAAATGAGAACATCAGAGGGACAGCTCTGGTTGAGTGGTTTAGAAACAAGAGAGGCAAGGCTGAGATGATTTGCACATGTGCAGAGGAGGGATAGTGGATATATAGAGCAAAAGATGTTGAAGATGGATTGGAAAGGCAATAGGAAAGAGGAAGACCACAGCGAAGTTAAGATGTAGTGAAAGAGGACATGAAGAGGGGTTGGTGTGACAGAAGAGGATGCAACAGATAGGGTGAGCTCCAGGCAAACCCTAACAGGAGCAGCCGAGAGAAGAAAAATAAATCTGCCTAGGTTTTTAGCAGTAAAGCATTTCAGTGTCTCTGCTAAAATCTCAAACTGTTCCTTTTTGTTATATGTTGGTGTTTTTGTAAAATCTGATACTAACAGGGTTTTCAACATTTTCAGAGCAGTTTGTCTCAGCATTACAGCGCCCATGCAAAAAATCAGCCACATAATCTTAAATATAAATATAATATTACAATATTAAGAATATTAGATTAAAAATATTATGATGATTGCATGTGAATGGAATCTTTGGATGTTACACACATCTAGCAGTTTATAAATGTCAGTTATGAGGAGCATATTGGCCTTGTGTGTGTTTCAGATATGCTAGACCTAAACTTGCCGACACCATCACATCTCTGCGTTGAAGCAACCCCTTTAATTATTACCGTACCTGGCTCTTCATCAGTGAGCTCTTTGGGTAATGCGATGCCTATTGATCTCTCCTCCAGAGTGTGTCCATCTGTTTGAACCCTCGGCTGAACTTCTTGAGGATTAGCACTACAAGGCGGCAGTGACGTCACATTTTCTTGATCTTGGACCTCCGAGAACACTGAACGAGAAGATGAAGTTTCAAGAGGTTGAGGCTCTGAAGTTTCGTCAGAAAAAAACAGATCATCTGGATATAGGTTTCCATTCAATGTGGATTTATAGTGGGGCATGAGGGTGTGGACTGTAGAAGGGACCAAAGATGATACACTCAATACTTCGTGACTGGTTGGACTTTGAAAAGATGTTGCTAACCAGTTCTCAGGTGACAATATATCCACTGTTTGCTGCAAACTAGAAGAACTGGAACTGTCTTTGTTGTCCTGCTGATCCATAGTTCTTGAGTCACTGGCAGTAGATAAATTCTGAAACCTAAGCTAACTCCTGCAAAATTAACAAAGGTGATAACAAAACATGAGCTTGGAATAATTCACCTGGGAGAAAAACAGATTCTGGCTGCTGGTATTCACACATATATACATGTGAAAAGGAAAGTTTTCACAGGCCTCGATGCAGCCCTGGAAAAAACAAACAAAAACAAAGTATACCCCTGCTACTTCCATAGGAATTAAGAAGTTAAGCAGGAGGCAGGAGATGCTAATCAAATGCAGTTATTAATTGATCATCAGCCAACATAACCACCTCTATTAAAGCAGTTTTTTTTTCCAGTTTTCTGGAATGAAGCATCCAGGTGTGCATTGACACAATGGCACAATATGGCACATCCCAGGAAATTCACCCCAAGGCCAGACAGTGTAGTGCTCACTTGAGTTCAAAACTCAAGAGCTATATCACAGACTCTCCAGGCCTCAGTTAGCATATTAAGATTTAAAGTTCATAACAGTACAACTGGAAAAAGACTGAACACATATGGCTTGTTTGAAATGCTGTGGCAGGACAATAAGCAAGCTGTGCATAAACAAATGCCTAATGAACTGAAATAATGTTGTAAAATGTTGTTGCAAAAATTCTCATTCCTCCACAAGTATTTGAGAGTCTGATAAAGTCATACAGAAAACACTTATTTCAAGTTAGTGCTGCTAGAGGTGGTTCTACAAACTATTGAAAAATGGGGTGTACTTAGTTTTTTAATGTGACTGCATAGCCATGTGATAACTTTCTTTTTCACATGACTAGATACTGTACAGTAAGTTTAACATGGCCTTTTATAACACAGTATGTTACTTAACATTACAAAGTAAAGACTTTTCTGAACAGCTTCTTTTTAAGCAAAAGGTGGAACTGACTGCACAATGCAGCCTGCTTAAAGGAAGAAAAGAATGAAATAACTTGAAAGCCCTCTAAAACACAGGCTTGTCTGAGGAAAATACAAATTAATCTATAAAAAAGGTAATGCTAAAAAAGCTGAATAAGGTAATATATTGCACTTTTAACAATTAGTTATATTAACAACTTGTATTAAAATATACATTACGTGATTTTTTTAATGATTAATAATGTGTTAGAATAGATGCCTGCTACACATTGCTAGTTATAAAACACCCTTTGTAACTGGCTCACATCTCAGTCCCATTACATTTTTTTCTCTCTTTTTATAAACATATTTCAAGAGCTCTCACCAAATGTCAGTTGTACAGATTTGCATGTGTCCGCGTCATTTATATGCATGGGGTTATTTATCCATGTCTTTCCTCCACTTAATAAATCAGCTTGTACCACAGCCAGGAACAGAAATGCATCACTGGTGCACAGTTAGTGACCAGACTCCAAAAGCATCTTCTTGCTCCTTTGCATCTTTAATCCGAGGATGTCCACTCTCTTACTGTGAATCCATCCTCTTCTGTTGTGCAGGTTTCAGTTTGTCACTTCTTCTCTTCTGATTCTACCACTCTCCTCAGTTACTACTTAGTCCTGTCATGATTCACACCCTTCAGCATTTTTCTCCTTCTCCTTCCCATCCACACATCCACCTTCTCCAACTTAATCCTCCTCCTCTGGACAGAGCAGGTGAGGCTGCTACAGTTGGGTCAGTAACAGATATGCGCTCTTGTTGTTATTGGGAGTCTATGAAATATGCATGGGGATAATTGTGCGCTTAGGTCAGAGTTTAACAACAGAGGGTAATGTACACCACACCTGTGAGCCTCTTCCTCTCACAAATAGACTACCGTGGACAATATGAGCACAAAACTGGTCCAGTTTCATGTAGACAAAGTAGTAGACAGGTATCCAGTAGTAATGCTGCTACCATCATGAATCTGAAGAAGACACAGCTGTTTCGTGTGCATCTTTGTGTGTTCAGTCTTCTCAAGGGTATTTTGTTCATCCTATCACATTACTGCATCAGAAGGTGCTAAGTGGTGGCAGAGACAACTGACCCGTCAGCGTTACTTTGCACATTCTAGGTTAGACAGAGTTTACTTCAGGGATCAAACATGGCACATAACCAGTGGACAGACAGACTTATAACAGTTTCAAATCTAATCAAGTTTATTGTAATATGCAAAGTAAGGAAACACATTTCCCTGTGCACTATAATTCTTTCTTTGCCGTACATAACAGCAAAACTGTACTTAACAAAAAACTATGTATAGTACATAAGAAACTATGTACATGTGTGCTGTGTGAAACACACTAAGACTGGAGGTGGGCTCAAGGTCTAAAAATACAAGGCAATGAGGAAGTGGCTTAAACCTGCATTCTTTCTTATAGTCAGCAGGGGAAAGATGTCAATGAAGAAACAACCATACTTCTCACTTCATTTCTGACCTGAGAAAACTCTTGCCTAAGAGATTTACGGTCTCAAATGCAAGTTTTAAGGCTTGTTTACTGCAATATGATGTTCATCTTGTAAATTATGATCTCATCTGAATTTAAATGTACATGAAACAGTCTGTGTACATGGAGAAGATGTTGCGTGGTTGCCTGTTCACAACTATGCACTAACCAGATTTCTTCATTGCAATAATCTGATATATATTTCTTACAAAGTAATAATATGAAGAAATGATCTGACCAAACCTCTATTAGAGTGGAAAAAATGTCACTGTACTGCAGCCAGCTTTGACCTGGGAGATGACATTAGGGTTTCAACAGTGTTTCCTGGGATGCTTTTGGGCATGGTTAATGCCCGTTTCCTGGTCAACTCCATCCCTTGTTTGAAGTATTTGATTGTTCAAAACATACTGTTTAGTTTCCCAGGTAAATACATTTTGTTTTAAGCCTATATTTCTCCTTTTGTCCAGTAACCAAAACTGGCATCCCAGCCATCACATAACCTGCGAATGCACTTTGATAACCAAGCTAGCTAGTGAGTCCTATGCCGACAGAAAATGTAAAGCTAACATGTTGAACTTTAGCTACTACTCATCATGTCAATTGTCTATTATTTCATGTAGTAGCAAAGTTAGCAAGCAAACATTTGCTAATTAACATTAAAAGCAGAGGTAAAACTAATGGGAATTACATTTGTTTTACGAAACTTCGAAAGTATAATATTGAATGAATGAATACATTTCTGTCTTCTTAATTTCATGGTAACTCTGCTAACAGTCAACCTTGTAGTAGTACTAAATCAAAAATGTTGTAGGATTCAGTCTATTAGGAACATGGATATCTGTGCAAAACTAGATAGATTTGGTCAATCTATGGAAATTTTAATCATAACTACAATTCTGACCTCTGTAGCCACATGGCTATCATAAAAAAATAAAAAGGAAACATTTCGTAAACCATAAATATCTCTACAAAATGATTTTTCTCTTGATATATCTTGTTTGTGTTATTCATTTGTCAATATGTCAGATTTTTCCATGTTAGTTAGTTATTTAGGCTGTCTCCATCCACTGCAGGATATAGCCCTCCACTTTAGACTTCCAGTTTTGTCATATTGAAGTGGGATATGGCCTACCATCAACGCACTGGCAAGGCGTATTGTCGATGGGTTTTTCGTTAGAGGTTTTCCTTCCTGTAGTCCTTTGACTTCCGGTCTCCTCTACAAGGACAGAAGAGTGTTTGATTTTTTTTTTTCCTCACAGTCAATTTAGAATCGCCAATTAACCTAACCCCTTTGCATGTCTTTGGACTGTGGGAGGAAGCCGGAGCACCCAGAGGGAACCCACGCAAGCATGGGCAGAACATGCAAACTCCACACAGAAGGACCTAGGGTAGCCGGCTGTTGGATTTGAACCCGAACCCTCTTACTGTGAAGCAACAGTTATAGTCACTGCGCCACTGTGCTGCCTTTTCCATGTTATTAGAATTAATATGCTTTTGTTAAATAATCTTCAGAGCTGCTGGTGTGATTTTGGTTTAGTATTGCTTAGTATTCCTTGCTTTTGGAAATATGATCAGGGAGTTTTATTATCCCCACCTGCTCTTGACACTGACTGAATAAATGAAGACATAAAGCATGCCTCTTCATTTGTTCCCGTATTCCTCTAACCCCTTGTTTCCTCCAAACAAGATGAGCAGCAAATCATACCAATCTCGGCTTGTCAGATCGGTATAGCTCTGCCAGTTTCCCCCTCCCAGAGGTATCAGTCAGAGGAAGAGTGAAGGAACATCTCTACAGCGGCCCTCGAGGTACAGCAGCATTTTCAGCATAATAGTATCATTTGTTTTATCCTATAAAGAAAGTCACATCAGTTGGTTTACTGACTGGAGAGCAGGGTTAGTGTCAGTGACTGTGAAGTCACATGCACAGAGAGCTAAACACATATGTTTTTTTCTACATCTGCCAAATTCTGGCATTTGGGAGGTCGAAGCTTTCTTTAGTAACTACATGTAAATGCAGTGATACAACTAAGTTGTTCTATCAATTTCTCAAAAAAAAAAAATCCTGCAATGGATTCTTTTTCTTTTAATTAAATGAAGTGGTTTACCATTCACTGCAGTTTGGCAACTGAATCAAATTGTGCCACAATCTTTTTCCAAATTACTGTAATGGGATATAAAGCAGTGTTTGATCTTTTGAGTAGGTAAATGGGAAAACTGATGCCACCGTTACTCCCTCTTGATAAGAACTACAAATTTGTCAAAGCATTGGTAAAATAGCTGCAAAATCCCTTCAGTGCCAGTTACATCAAATGAAATAAACTTAAATACAAAATATAATATTACAACACTGTATAGCTATTACAAAAATTCAGAATATTCCAGAAATAGTCAAGCTTAGAAATAGTCCATGCATGACTTACCTGAAAAAAGAACAAAAAAAACCTTGAACTTGAACACAGCAGACTGTTCACTTCATCAAGGCTGAGCAATCCTTGAAATTTCTGTTTTCTTAGGGTTAAATATTTCTATACTCATAGCCACTTTATAAGGTACATCTTACTAGTACCGAGTTGGACCCCCTTTTGCCTTCAGAACTGTCTTAATTCTTCATGGCTGAGATTCCGCAAAGTGCTGGAAACACTCCTCAGAGATATGACAGCATTACACAGATTCTACTGTTACTGTTGTATTCCTATTAGCTTGAAGCTGTCTGGCCATCCTACACTGATTTCTTTCATAAACAAGGCATTTTTGTCCAGAGAATTGCAGCTCACTGGATCCGGATCAACTTCAAAAGTTAAGCATGTTTACCTTCAGTTAAGCCTCACCTCTGGTAAAATCTATGTGAAAATCTGTCTTCAACTTATTGTGTAACTTAATGTCCTGCTAACACACACACACACACACACACACACACACACACACACACATTCATATGTGTATGTTTGTACGATTGTATGTTTGCGTATCATCTGTCTGTTTTTCTTATTTCAGTTGCAGTATGCGCTTTACAGAT
>VUQH01089999.1:0-10123 GCA_015106775.1 Etroplus canarensis | reverse complement strand
CTTCAGTTAAGCCTCACCTCTGGTAAAATCTATGTGAAAATCTGTCTTCAACTTATTGTGTAACTTAATGTCCTGCTAACACACACACACACACACACACACACACACACACACACACACACAGAGACAAACAAACAAATAAGCAAACCAGGCCGAGCACATAACCTCCTTGGCAGAGGTAATGATTCAATGATGAAACATGTTAATTTGTGGTGTTTAGAAGTGCTGGAAAGGAGACCCTTTTATTCTTCCTCATTCCCTTTAACAGTTACCACAAAAGAAAATATGTGTCTTTTTCATTCACATTTAAAATCTTTTAGTGGTATCAAAATGTATTGCTTTGTAAAAGCAAGTGTGAGCATGATTAAACAAACTCCTTATCAATGTTATGAGGCAGAATGTGGTTTTAGGTATGTGTTCAAAAGTAATCAATAGTATAACAATATTTATTTAATGGACACAGGTGCTAAGGAATCTTTTAAAAAGATTTTAAATAAAACAAGGCTCATCCAAAATTCTCAGTGGGCCTCTGTAGTCCTGACTGAATACCAGCTGCTCAAATACATACTGTACAAGACCTGCTTGACTTTACACAGTCACTGTGCCACTTCTTTTTTTACCATCATTTGCCACTGAAATGGGGAATAAAATTTGCTTCACAATCCTCACAGTTCTATTTTTTGGCCTGTGATTGGTGAATTGTGATTACATTTATTCATTCTATTCAAAATATTTAGCTGTTAACACTACATACTGAGCTTCTTGAGCAATAACAATATTTTGAAACAAAAAATGTATATTGTTTAAAATCCATTATGATGATACTTTTTTTAAAAACTAAGCGATGAACAAAAATGACTTTTATTATTTTTACAATTGGTCTGTACATTCCATAAGTCTTTAAGATGACTATTTACAACACCAAACTTTACATTTATGGACAACTAATTGAAAGTCCAAACTGGACACATTAAAGTTAAAAAGATCTTCACTGCTGATGTTCAGTCACCAAATCAATGATTTCAGCTTGATGCAACTTTAGCTGGACTAGACATCAGAGTTTTAAAGCAGATTCTGAAATCTTACATCAACCTTTTTTAGAACCGATGAGCTGATGCCATGGGGAGGCATCTGTTGTCCGTTTGTCCATCCACAATTCAAAAGAATCACTACTCCTAAGAGTAACATTGGCTGTAACATTCTTATGGTCAGTCAAAAACCAGTGCTGTAGCATAACATCGGGCTCTGTAATATGAAAATAGAGCACCAATTTGATGATGGCCAACATGATCAGTGGATATGGAGTTGATATGCTTGTTTGTGAGCCTCCTTGACTTCTGGGTGGATTTTAATTCTGATTAGTTTGTGCAAAACAGCCAATCAATGACAAGAAAACTTACTTTCTTTCTGTACATCACACATTACAATAACCAACGAATTATGATGGCTCATGAGCTGGATGAGCTACTACATTATTAACATTATGGTTTTAATTTGTCTTGACTCCTCTGACAAAGACGAGCACATGTAAACTGATAACAAAATGTCGTTTGTGAAGAATACACAAAAATACAAGAGTGACAGTCTGACAGCAATCAAGGCTTCCAGTAAATTCCAGTAAATTGGAATAGCAGTTACATCACATTTCAGGTAGTCTTTTTTATGTTGAGTTTTGAGTCAAGATGCTACATTGAGAGTCCCTCTCCTCAGAAATTCTCTTGACAAGACTATATGTCTTCTTTTCTATAAATATCTCTTGCTTGTTTGTGTTTCTTGTAGCTGTCTTCTACTGTCACACACTGTCTTTTGTAGTAGTTGCTTTTTTCAATCTTGTCTGAGCTGTTGGTTTCATTTCTTCCATCTTTCATTTTCCAAAAAGTTTGTTTCACTTTGATTTATCAGCTGTCTAGTGTTTTGAGTAATTTCCACTCTGTGTATCAGACTCGCCACAGACAGAGTTCTTTATCTTTACTTTTTCCTGTGTTCTTTCTCACCTCAGCACTCAAACCAGTGTCAGACTTTTTCTTTATTTGTTGGACAGCTGACACTTCTCATCTCCTTGGCTTAGCAGTGCAGGATCTTGAGGAAGGCTTTGCGAAATTCAATGTTGAAAGTGGTGTATATGACAGGATTGACGGCACTGTTGAGGTACCCCAGCCACGTAACTGCGCTGTACAGAGAGGGTGAGATGCAGCAGCTCCTACAGTGGGCCTTCAGTACATGTGTCAAGAAGAAAGGCAGCCAGCAGATAATGAACACACCTTTGAAAAAAAACAACAGGGCATGGATTATATTTGTGTGTGCGTGTGTGTGTGTGAGTGCACCCTCCCCCACTACAGCATGTAGTTAAAGTGAGGATGTAATTTATTAAATATCACCTCAACTGCATTTGTAGTTTGCACAGCCTCATAAAACCACTGAGTCAATAAATACACAGGCAGAGGACATCATCAATCTCAGTTGCTGTGTTAGAACCACCAAATTTCATAAATCACAAAATAGATGTGTTTGGCGAGAAAAAAAATACAATCAAGTCAGAAGACATAAATAATGAAGACTGTAAAAACTACTGCTGTGAATGTTAAGACTCAACACGATGTTTCTGTTACTGAAACAAGGAAAACTTGGTCTGAATACACATTTGAAACTGTTAATCTGGAAGTTAATTAGGAATACAACGGCTTGTAACAGATTTTCATCTAGCTGTTTCTTTAGTCTGCCAGAGGTGGTCATATTTCCATATTATAATAAGGCACTGGCTCCAGCAGGTTTATAGCAAACATGCACAACAGCCAGAGTCTCATAAGTCAAAGAAAGATGGGAATAACTGTTAATGTATGAAAAGGTACACTATATGGACTAAAGTATTGGAAGACACTTCTTAATGATCAAATTTGGGTGTTTCATTCAGTCTTATCGCCACAGGTGCATAAAAATCAAGCACGCAGCCATGCATTCTGAATGGGGTGTCTAAAGAATTTGAATTGAATTTGAGTGTGGTACTGTAATAGGATGACACCATTGCAACAAGTCAGTGTGTGAAATTTCTTCCTTCCTAGATACTTTATGAACAACTGTAAGAGTCAGATGGAGTGGTGTAAAGCATGCTGCCACTGGACTCTGGAGTAATGAAAACATGTTCAGCCACTCTGGTTTTGGCAAATGCCAAGAGAACATTACCTGCCTGACTGTGCCAACTATAAAGTTAGGTGGGGGGAAGGATAATGGTATGGGGTTGTTTATCTGGGGTCAACCTGGACTGTTTAGTTAAAGTGAAGGGAATGTTCAATGCTTATGATTACCAAGACATTTTGGGACGATTTCATGCTTCCACATTTGTGGGAATAGTTTGGGGAAAGCCCTTTTTCTGTTCCAGCATGACTGCTCTCTAGTGTACAAAGCAAGGTCTGTAAAGGCATGGTTAGAATGAAAAGCCTTCCCAGAAGAGTGGAAGCTTTTCTAGCTGGAAAGGAGGGCCAACTCCATATAACTGCCTATGGATTTAGAATACAGTGTCATGTCCTGTAGGTTTAATATTTGAGTGGCCTAATACTTTTGTCCATATAGCGTATTATATGGTCACAGCATTTAACCCAGATGTTTGTATTGGTTTATGTAGTAATTAATCTTTTTTTCCTCTCTGTAGACATTTCTGACCATAGTATTTACTAAAAGACCAAAGTAAGATGAAGGTATGTGAGCAAATTTGATGAAAGTAAGTTAAGTTTTTCACAATCCAACATTTTGGGAAAATTTCATTTGTTGTTGAGTACTTAGATTTGAAGATTAAGAGGGGTCTCTTGTCTTCACTGAATCTAAGGATATAATTAAATATTAGATCTTAGCTGAAAACTTTTAGAGGTAATGGCAGCTGGTTTTCAGGCAGAGAGAGGCTCTCCATTTCCAGTCTCTATGCTGAACATAACTAACCTCCTGCTGGCACAAACGTCATATTTAAAAGACACCCGTGTCAGAATCAGAATCAGAATACTTTATAAATTCCATGGGGGAAATTGCTTAATGTGGCAACAATCCTTTCATCTAACACTGATTTGCTAGAAAGCAAATCACTTCTTTTACCTCCTCAATGAGTCTGCATTTTCTATTCCTTACCAAGCACAACAGCGAGCATCTGAGTTGCCTTCTGCATCCATGAGAACCTTGAGAGTGGCAACAATCCTTTCATCTAACACTCTGCCAGAAAGCAAATCAGTTATTTTACCTCATCAGTGAGTCTGCACTTTCCACTCCTTACCGAGCACAATAGCGAGCATCTGAGTTGCCTTCCGCTCTTTCTGTTGTGACAGCCTCCCTCTCACCCTTTCCTTGGTGATGCCCCATTTCTCTTTGCCTCCGCTGCGCTCCCTCCATCCCTCACGACCCCTCATGCCGTCCTCAAGGGTGGGAGGACGAGGTGTCAGAGCTGATCGTGTCACGGTTGAAGGGAGAACAGGAGTAGGTCCAACTGAGATGGACAGGGAGATCCGGGGCCGCCCCGTTTGGGAAGAGGCCTGGGGAGCAGCAGGAGGAGCCAGGCTCTGCTCCGTCTGTGGCAGGAAGTGACCTGGCTCCACTTCTAGAGGGTGAACCACTGCCTCTTTAACTAGGGTCTGACAAACAGAGGGAGGTCAGGCAAGAGTTGGGGGACAAACAAAGGTGAGGAGGTTTTTAAAGAATGCAAGAAGGAGAAAGGTAACAAAATACACAGAAAAACTGAAGAGGCAGCAGCCTGCATGATAAACACATAAAAGTGACAGTAAAGAAAGGGTCTGTTTGGACTGAGTGTTTGCATTAGTTATGATCCTCACCACTTTCTTGCGCTGTGGGGCTGCAGAGGCAGGTCTGAGGATAAGAGTGCATAACTTCACATCTTCTGGTTGTGTACACTTATTCTGAAATGGAAGAAAGCCAATCACATTGAAAAGAAAAGATACAGCAGAGAAGATTAAAAACCAATCCTGCAAGCTGATATATCACAGTAAAGTACATTGGCTGTTAGAACGAGAATCTGTAAATTGGAAAGTGGGTATATCTAAGGCAGAGCCAATTTTTAAAACATGAGGCAAAGCAAACATAAAACTTTTAAATAGATATTTTTGCACAAACTTCATCTAAACCTTTTCACCTTAGTAAAACTAAATTTAAAAAAAGCAAAGTTTATGCTAGATGAAGGTATAGAAATACAAGTATTTAGCTTGATATTCCTTGGAACACTTGTTTTCAGTTGATTTCCTCTAAGAAATCTACCTTCCGGTGTCGATGACCTTCTCCTCCCTCAGCCCTGCCTTGTGTAAGCAAACCGTGTCTGCGTGGTGGGGCAGTGCGTCTTCCACGTTTGCGTAGGACCAGGCAGATCTGTGCATATACCAGCAACGTTACAATAAAGGGAACGTAGAACGAGGCCACAGATGAGTACACCACGAAGGCTGGGTCTGCAAAGCTGCATGTGGTACCTTCACGACTAGCTAAAAAGGGAAAGCGCAAAGAATGAATATTGTATAGAAACTGCAATTTGTATAGAAATTGCAACTGCAATAGAGACTATTTCAGTACTTCACTTCAGTTAATCAGAAATACAGTTTGACATTTTATTTTGACTCTCATGTCTGTGTGTTAAAAGCAAAGTCAAAGGCCAGGAAATGTTAACTTAGCATTTTAACTGGCTTCTGATGTAACTATTTCCAGAGAGATGATAAGGAAACAGAGAAACGGGACTCAACTTGTCCTAAATAGGATTCTGTGGTTGCTCCTATACTTATCACCAGAGAGCTGAATCAAACTGAAAAACATACACTGTATAGACAAAAGCATTGGGCCACCTACAAATTATGCCTACAGGAGCTTTTATGACATTCCATTCTAAATCTATGGGCATAAATATGGAGTGGGTCCCCCCTTTGCAGCCATAATAACTTCCATTCTTCTGGGGAGGCTTTCTGCAAGCTTTTGGAGTGTGTCTCTGAGAATTTTTGCCCATTCATCCAGAAGAGCATTTGACAGGGCCTGGCTCACAATCTTTATTCTAGTTCATCCCACTTTGTGTGAGACTGCATGGCATTTTTACCATTGGCCCCCTGTTCCACATCTTGGGACAATGTCCTTCGGCTTTGCAAGATATGCACTTTTCTAACATCTGTCTTTAACCCAATGCATGTGAAGAAAACAGGTAAGGCTTTTTAATATAGTAATGTGAAAGTTGGCCTGTCCAATGCTATGGAATTCAGGAAAAGTTACCAGTCACCAAAAAGTCATAAGGGGGCGGTGGCGTAATGGTTAAGGTACCGGTCGTGAGCTCGAATCCCGGTCAGCCCCCCACCGTGCCAAGACTCTTGGGAAAGGTCCCAACTGCAAGTGTGCCTCTGTCCACCCAGCAGTGGGTACCTGTAAATACTGGGAAGGTAACCTGCAATGGACTAGCGTTCCATCTAGGAGGAGTTTAACTCCTAAGTCGCTTCACGCTACAGAAACCGGGATAAGCCCGGGTGTAAAAAGCCCAACAGACTTTACCCAGTCATAAGCTTTGTGGATTTTGGTGAACATGATGGAAACTACCACAAAGGAAATGAAACGGCAGCATATACTGAGAAGTTTTTGCCTGCTTGGCAATTTTTTCAATTTTGCACAAGGGAAAATGGGGTGTAACGTGACACAGTACATGCGTGTCATAATCAGCTAAAATTGCCAAAATGATCATCTATGGCTCAATGAAAAAGAACAAACTGAAAAGGAAAGCTGGCTCTGTGCTGGGGGGACTGCTCTGCAGTCCTAGAGCTGATTGTGGAAAGAAGAATGTTGCACGAGTTACTAAACATAATGGACAATACTGGCAAACCCCTCTACACAACATAGTGATTAGAGAGTGCTCAATTCAATTCAAAGAGGCATGCCAATGTATGGATGCATCTCTACTGAAACCCAGAGATGTTTACCAGACCGGACAGCAGCTGAAATAAAAGAGAATACAGGAGTATATAAAAAACCATCTCATGAGACATTAAGAAAAACCTCCAGCTTCCTTATTGTTTTTACTTAGCAGAAGAGTTAAAAAAGCTGTATTCAAACATACTAGATTTGGCCTTCACATGCTAAATGTCAATCTGGTAACCTGCACAGTTTATTGTATTTTTATTTTTAAGATAGCTATAAAAATTTCAGACAACCTCCCAGCATTGCATCTCACATTGATCAATGCAAAAAGTGTTTGCCCCATTGGTCATCCTACCTCTTCTACCTCCTGAGCCACAGTTGCTCAATAACAAACAGCCAAGACCCACATAAACAGCATAACATGTCAACAATTGTGATTTAAAGGTGCTGTGAACTGTTTTCACCCATTCCCAATCATTGTGCTTATAAGCTAAAGTACCCCTTTATTGAATTTAGCTTCATATTACCTTCATCACTCATTCATTCATTCTTGATTTTGAATTTTTTGGAGCACTTAAAGGACCTCATGTTAAAAATGTTAACTCATGAACTGAAATGCTGCTTTCATTTGACTTTCATCAAACACACATTTGCAAGCCACCAATGATGCTGCTTGATCATTCCATTGCAAACACTAATGTCAGACCCAAATGAAAACCAACACACAGAGTACCTTTCAAATAGTGTGTTGTAATCTGCAAGCAACACATTGCTGTGGGGAGTAAATATTTTTCACAGTTTGACTTACATCATTTGGCATCTTGTTGCATTTGGACCCACAGCTGAGGCTGCCGGATGCTTGTGCTCACTCTTACATTACTTTGTGTTTCCCCACTTATTCTCAAGTGGCTGCCTTTGAGTTCAGTACAAGCAGCACTTTCAGAGCAGAAGTCCCTCCTCGTCAAATAGCGCTCACTGCAGAGTCAAATGAACTAGATCCAGCTCCACTTCTCTATATTTAGAAATAAGACAGAAGTGGGGACCAGGCTGGGCCTGGAGGTGGAGCTGGACTATGTCAATGGCTTTGCAGTAATCAGCCTCTTCATAGCTGTCTCCATTAAGGTAGAAATTAGCTGTTGGGAACCTTTACATCTGCTGCCTTTGTGAAATGGCAAACAATTCAAGGATAACTTCTTTCCACTTTTTTGCAAGCTGTCAATCCCTCAATGATACTGGCATATGAAAATGCTATTGAATGCTCAGCATATCTGTTACAAATGGATATTTTACTATACAGTCAGCTGATTAACAGCATATTAAGTTTACCATCTTCTGAAAGATGAATGAACAAATTCAAAAACAAATGGACAATGGCATTGGGACCGAGAGTGCATAAAGAGAGAAAATTGAAGTATGATGATTTTAAAAAATAGATTTACAATTGTGAACTATAATAAGCACATCAAAGGGAGATGACACTCAGATGACACTGTTACCAGTATTGTTGAGCCCAAACAGCAAAGGGCAGGAGATGGCAAAAGAGAGAAACCACACGACAGCAATCATCACTGCCACCCTCCTCCTGGAACTGTATCTGGTGTTGTAGAGCAACGGCATTGCCACCGCTGTGTATCTGTAACAATACATACACATGGATGACACATTATAGCATGCTTCCTACACACGCGTTCATGATTCCTACTTATTAACATACAATTAATTCTAAAAAGGTTAGGACGCTGCGTAAAACCTAAATTAAAAACAAAATGATTTGCAAATCTCATAAACCAATATTTTGTAAACAAAAGGACATAGAAAACATATCAAATGCTGAAGATGAGACATTTGATTATTTCATGAAACATACTTGCTCATCTTGAATTTATGGCAGCAAAATGTCTCAAAAAAAAAAGAATCCTGGTGGTGGACTGGCCTGCTTGCAGTCCACACCTTCATCAGCTGAAAAATATTTCATGCAAATATGACCCAGGACTGCTGAGCAACTGGAATCCTGTATCAGACAAGAATGGGACAACATTCCTCTTCCAAAGGTCCAGTAGCTGGTCTCCTCAGTTCCCAAATGTTTACTGACTGTTGTTAAAAGAAGAAGGGATGCTACACAGTGGTAAACATGGCCCTGTATCACCTTTTTTGAGATGTGTTGCTGCCATCAAATTCAAGTATTATAGTATTCAAGTATTATTCATGAAACTGTAAAATGTCTCACTTTCAGCAACTGAGAGTTTATCAGATCTGATGAGAGAGGGTTTATGAGATTTGCAAATCAATGCATTGTATTTTTATTTAGATTTTAAGCAGCGTCCCAACCTTTTTGAAAGTGGGGTTGTACATGTCAATGCAGAGTAAACACATGCATTTCCACACTTAAGCATAACATACTATATATTTCATAGTAAATGCAGAGCTTAGACAAACAAATGCCCATTTCTACTTAAAAAAAACAAAAAAACCCAAATGTAGCCACTGTTTGTTTCACAGTCACAGTGACACCAAGTACACAACCGTGAGCCTATCAAAAACAGCTGAAGTAAGCTATTGTAAATGCAGGTGAGTGCAGTCTCAAGTGAACTGCTTTAATCCCATCTCCAGGCACAGGGGAAAGTACAAAAACAGAGTTTTTAAAAGGAATTCTTTGCTGTTCAGGTGTTACAATCTGCAACATATAGTTAGGAGGTATTCAAGTTTTGTTTTGTATTTAACAATATTCGGGTTCGACACCATTCATGTCAGTATTTTAAAACACGTATCAGAGGTAGGTAATGTTCTGCAGGCTGAACCTGGCCCTTCAACACCTGGTAAAAGCTGTAGCCTTCCTTTAGTTATACCAACAATTTAAGATGATTATTTACAATCCTCTTGTATATAACAATGTAAATACAAAATATTGCTTTAATATACAGAAATAAACCAGCCACAGGGGCCCACAAGCCAGTGTAGTCCTAGTGCCGGTCCCAAGCCCGGGTAAATGGTGAGGGTTGCGTCAGGAAGGGCATCCGGCGTAAAAACTGTGCCAAATCAAATATGCGGATTCATAACACGACTTCCATACCGGATCGGTCGCGGCCCGGGTTAACAACGACCGCCTCTGGTGCCATTAGCCAACAGGGTGCCGGTGGAAACTATGCTACTGTTGGCCGAAGACCAAGGAGGGGGAGAGGGGGAAAGCGTGTTAGGAGGCAGAGAGAGAGAAGGAAAGGTAGGAGGGTGGCGGTGAGAGTAGGGACTTTAAATGTAG
>VUQH01089998.1:0-15136 GCA_015106775.1 Etroplus canarensis | reverse complement strand
GTCAAAATTAACAATGAAAAGTTCATAGATGCTGTACTTTTTGAATTGATGATTGCAGTGGAGGAATGTCAGCATGTGGACATGCTCTGGAGTGAGGTTGATGTTCCCAGCTGCTGAGAACGAGACAGTGTAGCTACTGCTATTCACTGATTTACTGTTGCACTTAACTCGTTAGCTAACATAACTGGTTAGCAAGCATTGTCCATGAGACCTTGTTCCTGACAGGTAAACTAACATAAACATTATTGTTCAAACATTAACAAGACATCAACGCAATGCATTAACTTAACCCTCTAGAACTTACAAATCTGGAGGTGACGTCACCGCTACAGGGTGGCGGCGTTTAAACGCTCGTGCATTGTAAGCTCCACCTTTTCATTTGTTTTCTGTGAAGTGCTCCCACACTGTTGAAAGTCTCATTTTCTTCCATCTTCTTCTGTCGTTCACTCTACCTTCTTGTTTTTAGTAGTTTAGTGAGGTCTTGGCAGACAATGAAAGCGATACTGCCCCCACATGTTCCTGTAGTGTATTGCAGTTAAAAAAAGCAGATTTATGTGATTTTAGAATATGACACGTCGACTTTAAAATTCCACATTGACTAATTTTTCTAGTTGACGTTGTCGATTATGTCGACTAATCATTGCAGCCCTATTGTCCACAATATCTTGGGAAACTGAAACATTAAGGTTTCCCTTAACTGGAACTGAGGAGCCCTGGCCAGCCCCAGAAAAAAAGCCCCATAGCATGATCCCTCTTCCAACAAACTTTACAGTTGGTACATTGCAGTCAGAGTTGTCTTGGCATTCACCAAACCCAGTGTCATCCATCAGACTGCCAGATAGAAAAGTGTGATTTTGTATACCTGTATGAAACACCTGAATTTAGTGATCAAGAGGTGTGGCCCAATACTTTTGTCTATATAGTACACACACTGTTGAATTAACCTATAAAGTGGAAAAGATTTTCCTTAATGAATTAATGTCACAGTATCTACATTGTCTGAAGTTTCTTAAGTTATTACTGACATCGAAAACTTGGCCTAAAAAATAAAACCATAAAGGGGAACCTGTTCCCCTTTACAACTAAAAACTGAATCAAACTGAATCTTCTGTTGGTGATTTTTGAATTGTTTTAAGTTATATTTTTGCATATATCTTAGCTGCCAGTGTGTGTTTGGTAGTAGCAGTTTGTCTGTTTACTCAGAGGTTCCATTTTGCAAAATGGGCATACACATTTAATTAGTTTTTTAACCTTAATTTATTCCAATATCATATGGTGATGACTTTACACTTACACTGTATAACTGCTAAGTTGTATGGCGTCAGTGCTTCGATTGTTTTTGACCCTCTTGATTAAGCAATTTAAACACAGTCCAAAGGAGGAGAGACCCCTGCAGTGAGGGTTGTAGGAGCATTCTCCTGTTAGATAACTGTACAGTGATGTAGTGTCCTCGTTGTCACTTGGTTTGCAATGGTGAGACTACGCTACTACAAGTGGGAGTCATTCCCTGCTTTGCTCACTTTAGTTTTTATGCCGCAGCATTTAAATGAACCAATTTTCTTGAATGGTTAATTTTTATAACACAGGTTAACACTTTCTTTTAAGCATATTTGGAGTTGTCCATACCTGCAAGTTATTTCTGAGATCACACGGTTCTAGAGGGAATTATGTGTGTAATAAAAGGCTTTTAATATTAAATCATTTTAACTGCATCAACACTGTTGTGCAACAATTATGTTACATTCTTGCAACTTGTGTCAACATCATATTAAAACTGTTGGCCCCCTTTCTTTTTGTCTTTCTCCTCCACATGTGGGACCGATCCTGACCACATCTACACTGATTCAACTCCCTCACATGCCTGTGCCGTCTCACTCTATGCAGTCTACACCTCACTACCTTCTGCCTCCAGTACAAGCCCACAGTGATTGCCTGTGTCTGCATCCACCTGGCGTGTAAGTGGTCAAACTGGGAGATTCCAGTTTCTACCGATGGGAAACACTGGTGGGAGTACGTGGACAGCTCTGTCACACTCGAGCTGCTTGATGGTGAGATAGAAGCTTGTCTTTAATTCGTAGTAATCTTGCTTTAAAGTAAGTCTTTTGTAAATTCATAATTGTTTGACAGAATATGTTTTCTGTACTTTCAGAGTTGACCCATGAGTTTCTGCAGATTCTGGAGAAAACGCCCAGCCGGTTAAAAAGGATACGCAACTGGAGGGTAGGACACATTGCTGCCCTGTTTGTCAGGCCATAGAAAGACACAGCTTTTATTTTTGATTTATTAATGTTAATTTATTTATTTGCATAATTTAGTGCAGTATTGGTAGCACATTTTTAAATTACAAATATTCAGTACAGGTGCCGCTACAGAAAACTTCCATTTTTGCTAGTCTTCTAGTGTTTGAAGTCTAAAACTACTTAAAACCAAAATCTTACCAGCCTCATCTTTCTGCCCTTCAGGCAACACAAGCAGCCAAAAAGCCGAAGACTGAAAACACCCAGTTGACAGACAACTCATTTGTTGGTCCCTCCATGGCCCAGGACCAGGCTGATGCCTCACTTCCTGGAATTCCTTCATCCAATCCAAGTTTTTCCAAAGCAGGCGCTGCTTTTCCTGTGCCCATGCCAGGCCAGTCCAGTGGTGCAACGCTGTCTCTGGACAGCATAACTGGCACATACAATCCAGGTAGCCACAGTGAATGGCCCCAGGGCAACCTAAGCCAACAAGGATACTCTACCACCTGTATAAAACAGGAACCCCTTAGCATCCCTATTCAAGAATCTTTGCAATCTGCTGCTTCCACTTTGTCTCAACATCCCATGGTATACAAGACTGAGAAACCCGATTTCAACCCAATCAAACAAGAACAAAAAGGTGGAAGTGGAGCTCTGAAGCATCAGCTACCATCTCAGTCTGTTTTCCCTCCAGCAGCTCAACCTTCTTCAGCTCAGAAGCTCACGCTAGATAAATACAGAGAGAAAGTTGCTGCAGAGCTGGCTGTCTCTGGGCAGAAACGTAGACAGGAGCAGCATGGGGGAGTAATGGAGTGCGATGCAAGGGGGGATTATAAGGGGCTGCATAGCTCCTCCTCTAGCTACGCACCATCCACTATGAGCCAACTAGATAACAGAAAACATTCACAGTCCCACCAAACATCCCATGGCAGTGGTGGCAGTTCCACTGCTTCCCCAATGAAAATTAAAGTCCCTTCTTCTTCAGGCCAAGATAGACGCCATCATAGTGACAAACGGGACAAAGGCTCACTAAAACTCCGCTTAGCTGTCCCTGGGTCCAGCAGCAGTTCCCAGCTGGATAAAAGCGGACAGCAGCTGAGCAAAGACGAGCTTAAGATGAAGATTAAAGTGTCATCTGAGCACCACAGTTCATCAGATGAAGGCATGGGCACCAACAACAACAACAAGAGTAAACATTCCAGCCCAATGGTAAGCAAGGAAAAACATCGTGGTACGGAGCACAACCTCCATCGTCACCACAAACACAGTCACCCCCATTCACACAGTGGCAGTGGACGAGGAAGCACAGAGGGCTCAGGTGGTGGGGTAAGCCTGCTGCGGGGTCCTCCTGGACTAATCGGCACAGAAGGAATGACACTTGGTCCTCCTGGATTCACCTCGTCATCTTCATCGCGCAAGAGGGCATATCCCGAGGCCAGCCACGACCACCACCCTTCGTCCTCATCCTCCACTTCTAGCTCCAAAGTGAGCAAAATCTCCAAGGGTGGCTCTGGTGCTGCAGGTACTTCATCTTTTTCTTCCCCCTCTTTTCCTCTTTGCTCCTCTCCTGTACTGCAGTGTGTCTCATCTGGCTTGCAGCTCTATGGCTAACCTCCCCCTTCCCTCCTCCTCCTCCTTCTCCTCCTCCTCCTCCTTATTCTTGTTTCTCCTCCTCCCCTCCTGTCACACCCAGGTGGGCTGCGGACCTCTCAGCAGTACCCTCCTCCTAGTGAATCGCCACATGAAGTGGGAGAGCAGAGACACTGAGTCCACCGCTCTGCAGCCATGGCCAGCACATGAAAGTGGCAACTACCCACAGCTCAGACTTTGAAGACTATGCTCACCTCTTTATTAAGTGCCCTAGTGAAAAAGAAAAAAACTGTGATTAAACCCTTTAGTGAAAGGCAGAAAAACATCTGCAAAAAATGAAAAGTATTGTTGGACTTCTCAATTTCTGAGACGTGACAAATGAAAAGTTATGCTTCCTGACAGTCACATCTCTGGGCTCTGATGCTCAGTTCTGTCTTTCTGTTATTGTGTTGAATTGCTGCTTGGTTATCCTTCCTCCTCAGATGGATGTAGGAATGTGTAAAGGTGGGTGTGTGATTGGGGACAGTGTTTTGTGTTTCCTTTGAGGGGGAAATTTCTTTCCCCACATGTCAGTTATCCACATGGGAAAACAAGTATTATAAATACTATAAAAAGCAAGGAAGGCACGCTTTCCTTATTTTCTTCCTCTGTTTTATTTAAACAAATAATTTAATTGAATCACATTTCTGTGGTTGTATGGAGGAGGCTAGTGGCCAGCTGGAGATGAGCTCAGTTTATGTTTATGGATGCAATTTTTTAGGTGTTTAAAATTCATCTCCTCAATTACTTTCTGGTCTTGATTTCTTTTTATACTTAAGTACTGTGCATATGATTTGCATGTTTCAGTCATCAAAGGGATTTGGAAGGAGAGCGCTAACTCGCTGTTTACAAAAAATGGGGATAAATGTACATAGTTTTGTATGTTTAAAGAGAAAAAAGCTATATCATGTGACTACTCAGGTTTGGAGCTGCTTGTAAGTATAACAAGATTATTATAATACCTATAAGAGTTTTATTTTGTTGATCAGTGGACTGGGCATCATCGGGTAAATGATCACAGCATTCCAGCAGTGTGTGCTTGCTATAGACAGTGATGCACTGTAGGTTTCCATCAGAGAGTAGGAGTTGATTCCTTCAGCAACTGGCACATCCAACACCTACTTATCACATAAGAGCGATGCAATTTGTACCAAAAAATAAATATTTTTTTGGACCTCTCAGTAGACCTTAAGCTGGACGCCAAAGGTTGTGCCTCAAAAAGAAAAAAACTAGCAAAGACAGTAGTTGTACTATTAAAGTTTACATAACCCTTTTTACTTTGCATCAGGCATTTCATGACGTAAAGCTGTAGCCCTTTAGATGTCAACCCATAAAAGGGAACCCTTCATTATTCAGTCATTAACAGGGTACGATTCAGGATGAAACACTTGTTGGCTCATGTCCATTTAGCTGTGACTAATTGGCCGCAGGAAAGATGACCTGCGTGGTATGTAGGTAACCTCAAATATCTGCAATGTAGACATGCTTAATAGGTTTTTGTATCACTGACTTCCTTTACTCGATTGGTTTTATTTACATTTGCTGTCCTGTACCTTTTTGGACATAGCTTTACTATCGGTTTCATACATTAAACACTCTTCCGTTGTGAATTCTCAATACAACTGGGTTACTTGTTTATTTTAGTGTGCAAAATAAACATAAGGTTGAGGCTATGTTGTTTGTACCCTGGTTGGTAATTTGCAGTCAGATGCGCAGCACAATTGCAACTGTAGAACATAAGCCACTCTTCACATTCTTTCTCCCCGTTTTTCATTACAAAGTTACAAATAAACTTTAATGTTACCACTACGCTGACACAGTACAACTGCTGTTGGTTTGTCATTTAATGATGTACTCTGTTATAGCTGTTGTCCAACAAGAGTCTGCTGTACTGATTTGTAGAGAGAAATCTCACGCATGTGGAAAAGTTCCTATAAGTGGCATATAATTTCAACCATTCTGCCAAATGCTTAACCCTTCGTGATCAAGTACAAAGGTGTTGGAAAATAGTAATTCACATTCAGTTAAAAAAAACGAAGGCTATACACATTTCTTTTTATCAGAACCTGAAAATACAACACAGAAACCTGTAGGTACATGGTGCAAATTTAAGGAATGCATAAAAAATGGCACATGTATAAAATTCTTTGTAGAAAATGGTTTAAAAAATCCTTCACCTACTACTTCACATTTTAGAGGATCTTTTACTGTCTACATAAAAGTAGTTCTTAGTGTAGGGGTTTACACATTTGCCTTGCAATCTAAAGGTCAATCGGTTGAGTCCAGGTGGAGAGAAAAACCCCTTTCTCGGTGGAAGGGCTGCGTCTGGAAGGCATCTGGAGTAAAACTTGTGCCAAATTACTTAGATGGATTCATCCCTTGAGGAAATACAAGGAAGCAGCTGAAGGTACTTAAAACTGTATAAAAGTGCTTCTTAAGACTGTGGTTTCTTCACTCAATTTACATTAGGTCTGGGACACGTGCCTGTCTGATATCCCCACTACTGTTATTGTACTGGATAGGTGCTAAGCCCTTAAAAGGGTCACAAAAAATTAAACACATGGTGTTAAGAGTTAGCATAAATCAAGTAACTGGAGCCTAGGACATTTTTTTACTCTTATTTTAACAACATAGTTCGTTTGTGTCACCACAGCACTTCATTTTCTGTTTCTCCAAAGAGTTTGTGTCAGTCCTGTTTTTAGGGATGAATGAATGGCTCAGGAGCTGGTCAGCTGATGGACGTAGTTTCTGGTCTCTAGAGAGAAAATAATATAAAATTACCAAAATTATACATAAAGAGAAAAGATGCAATGACCTCTAGCTGTAATCATTGACTGTATATAAAAGGAGGTAGCCACTGGGTTAAAACCTGTTGACATAAATCATATAGTTGTAAGCCTATTTTTTTCATAGACGTAGAAAAGAGTCCCTGCTGGCCATTGAGAAGAATTCCTGTTTCAGCATTCATTAAGCCTCTTAGGCCAGGAGGCTGTCCTCCTTATAAACAATCAGTGGCTATGCAGTGAATATAAAATATCTTCAATATACCTCTTCAAATGCAAGTTTTTTGTGATGTGAAAAAATAAACATGGCTAAATAATTTAACTTTTTTGCAATAACCTGGATACTTAAATATGCACACCCTTAACCTAATACTGTGTTGAAGCACCTTTTTTCTTTAATTTCGGCATTCAGTAATTTTAAGCTAGGAGTCTGTAAAAATGATACATTTTAATCTGACAACCTGACCATTTCTTTCAAAAGTGCTCTAAATCCGCAAGGCATCTCGTGCACAAAACTCTTCAGGTCATTTCATAGAATAGAATTCAGGTCTGTGCTCAGGCTGTGCAATTCCAAACCTTTAATCTTTTGGTGAAGCCATGCCTTTGTTCATTTGGATGTGTGCTTTGGGTCCATTGTTGTGCCAAAATGTGAAGTTCATCTTCATCTTGATGCCTGAAGGTTTTGTGACAAATTTGATAGGTATTTGGATCTATTTCTAATTCCCTCCACATACTCAGTTCAAGCTGAAGAAAAGCAGCCCAAAGCATGATGCTGCTACCACCATGCTTCACCATGGGTATGGTGGTGTTTTGGTGTTGTGCAATGCTGTTTTTGCACTAAACATACCTTTTGCAATTATGGCCAAAAAGTTCAACATTAGTCTCATCAGACCACAGACTTTATGGATGTTGCAAAATGTAGCTGGACTTCTCTTTCTAAGTAAAGTCTGTCTTGCCACCCTACCCCATAGCCAGTATATATGAGTACAGATGTCACAAGTATCACATAATCCGTACTTGCCAGAAATTCACAGCTCCTTTAATGCCACCTTAGACTTATTGGCAGCCTCCCTGACCAGTTGTCATCTTTTTTAATCCGTTTTTGAGCAATGTCCATTTCTTGGTAATTATCAGTGTTATATTTTTTCTACTCGTTGACAATTCCATGGCATAATGCCTTGGAAGTTCTTTTGTACACATCTCCTGACTGATATCTTTCAAAAATTGGCTCCCTTTGATGATTTGATTTTAATCAGTCACTTTTTAACTGATAGCAAATATGTACCGACTATTTAACATGAATTTGAATGTGATTTTAATTTTGATTTGGAATACCGCCATATCCGTCATATAAATACTAGAGGGTGTGCTTACTTATGCAACCACGTTATTTTAGTTTTTTAAAATTCTTTTTTCACCCTCCTAAATGATGGTTTGTTTTTCATTTGAATTCTACAGGTTCTAGGTTACATCATAGTTGGAAAAAGCTCTGAAATTACTGATATTGGGCTCAATTTTATCATCACAGAAACGGGTCTGCAGACATTTTATATCCGTTGCAACTCAGTAACAGTTTACGCAAGTTGGACTTAATTTTTAATCAAAATAAATTATTGTTTTGGCATGTAAGTGAGCTTAAAAGGAAGAAAACGACTCACCTTGTCAAGCAAATTCTTACGAAATCCTTTGCATTTTCTGAGAACCGATCAGGTAAGGACGGCATCAACCCTCTCTGAGCTCCGATGTAGAACAAGGCGGCCATTTTGTCCATATGTGCCAGTGGTGGTTTCCCTGTGGCCATTTCAAACACTGTGCAACCCACACTCCATATATCAGACTTCTTGCCATATCCAGTCTCATTAATAACCTAAAATGTGAGAAGAGATGTTTAAGAAGGAATTTTAAGGTCTATTGGCAGCTTAAACAAGTGCTGATTGAGAAATTGAAGACTGTGATTGATCTTCCGTGTACCTCTGGTGCCATCCAGTAAGGTGTGCCATGGACTGACTTCAGCAGGTCTACACTGTTGCAGGATGTGTGCTGAATGCAATTGAGACGTCGTGCACAACCAAAGTCTATGAGTTTAATGACACCAGTCGACATCAGCATGACATTGTTTCCCTTTAAATCTCGATGAATCACCCTGTTCAGGTGAAGGTAAGTCACCCCTTCAAGGATCTGATGCGTGTATAAAGCCAGGACTCGCTCTGGCAGTGGACCGAATCTGAGAGCATTGGAGAACAATGGCGCTTGTAAAAAAACATTTATTTTGTCAGTATATGAAAAGTGTTTAAATTATTTCAGGCTAACCTGTGAATGATACTAGCAATGGATCCTCCTGGGATGTACTCCATGAAGATGGAAACCACATGCCGATGAAGTGAGGTACCCAGGAAGCCAACAATGTTGATGTGTCTAAGGGTTTTAAGTAGCTCCACTTCCTCCTGTAGACGGTTGTACTCTTTCTTTGCAGCATCAGCATCAGACGAATCCAGACTAACTTGCTTCACAGCTATTAGTTGGCCCTGACTGGTCAGGCCACAGTATACCTGGTAAGAAGGTAGTTGTTAGGGTTAACTGAGTAACTTGCCCCGCTGTTGTAGATGATTTGGGTATCGTATTTGTGGGTTAATCTGGAGTGCATTTTTTAATGAATCTGTCAGTTTTTCATCTTGGTGTCAAAAGAAGGCAAGTTCTTGTCACTGAAAGAACTGGAGTAAAATGAACCAGCATCAGCATAAGTTGTTTATTCTAAATACACTGTATAGATAGAAGTCTTAAGTCACAATTCTAAATGATTGAATTCAGGTTTTATTTAGTCCCTTTATCACAGGTATATAAAATCAAGTCATTAGTTTGCTTTTACAACCATTTGTGAACGAACTGCTTTTTCTAAAGAGCTTACTGAATTTGATACTGTATTAGGATGCTGCCATTGTGACAAGTTGCTCAGTGAAGTCTGAAACATTGATTGAAATATTCTACCATCAAGTGTAAGTGGTGTTATTACAAACTGGAAGTATTTAGGAACCACAGCAACTGAGAGACAAAGTTGCAAACCGTGTAAAGTTATAGAGTGGGGTTGCTGGGTGCTGAGGTACATTGAGAGTAAAAGTTGCCAAACCTCTGCTGACTCAGTAATTGCATGAGTACTAAACCTCCTCTGGCATTAACATCAACACAAAGGGAGGGGAGGCTTCATGGCATGGGTTTCCATCACTGAATAGTTGCATGCAAGCCTTACATCATGAAGCACAATGCCAAGCATCAGAGGGTGTGGTGTAAAACATGCCACCACTGTACCCTGGAACAGCAAAAAAAAAAAAAAGTGCTGCAGAGTGACAAATCGCGCTTCTCTATCCAAGAGTGTGATGGATAAGACTAGGTTTGGTGAATGCCAGGAGAATGTTACCTGACTGCAATGTACCAACTGTAAAGGTTGATGGTGGAGGAATAATACTATAGGGCTCTTTTTTCTGGGGGCAACCAGGCCAATGAAGGGAAACCTTAATGCTTCAGCTTACCAAGACATTTTTGACAATCCTAGGCTTTCAACTTTGTGGGAAAAATTTGGGGAAGGTCCTTTTGTGTTTGAGCATAACTGCACAAAAGTACACAAAGCAAGGTCCTCGAAGCCATGGATGAGTTTGGTGCAGAAAAACTTGACTGCCCTGCACTGAGCCCTGACCTCAACCCCATTAACACCTTCATGATGAACTAAAAATGGAGAGTGTGAAGCAGACCCTCTTATCATCAGTGGCTGACTTCACAAATGCTGAAGGAATGGGCAAAAAATTCCCACAGACGCATTTCAAAATCTTGTACAAAGCCTTCCCAGAAGAGTGGAAGCTGTTATAGCTGCAAAGGGGGTCCAACTCCATATTAATGCCTATGGATGTAGAATGGGATGTCCTGTTGGTGTGATGTGTAGTTTGCCCAAAACTTTTCTCCATATAGCGCAATTCTAAATATTTCTTTTCCGTTTCAGTTCTTTTTCTGCATTTTTCCTATATATTTTACTTTGCTATCAAAAGTTAGGATACATACTGTGCCATAGGCGCCCCTGCCAAGTACTTCACCCTTTGTCCATGTGATGGTGTCATCTAAGCCCAACCCAGAGCTGAGCAGAGCACCACTGCTTTTTGAAGGAACCTGTAATAAAAGGAACATAATGATAATTAGAAGTTAGGTAAGCAATCACTCAGAGTTAAGTAGACTGAACTTAATTATCAGTGAGTTTAACAATTTGCAATGCATCAATGCAAAACAAGTTGGTTTAGAAACCTGTTTGAAAAGAAAATCAAAATCCACTCTCAGAGTTGTAGTCTTTAGCCTTACATCATATGCAGTACTCCTCAAGACCTATGACAGACTCATCAACTGCATATATAAGATGGATGTAATTTCTGGGTCTGAAAAGTGGAGCCATCGTAGAGGTGCTTCAAACCTGCATTCTTTCAGGGGGTGACAACTCTGGTTGCAAAATTTAGTCAGGTTATATAGAAGCAATATAATCTGATAACCCTATTGCTCACCCAGTAAGCAATTTCCTAATCTGTTTATGATCTCAATCACTAGTTTCACACCTTTTTGAACCTTTTTAACACATTTGAGTTCAACATGCTGATTATTTTGCACGTCTTTCTTTCAAACCAATTTGAACCTAAATGGAGGCAATAATAACACAAAACACGAGTGGTGCTTATAGCATATGACTGATGTAAAAGAAGTGGAGATGCAAGAGGCAATAAACATAGGGTTTATACACCCTGATTAGCTTTCTTGTTTAGGTGTGGAGGCAAAGTCACCCATCTACAATGCAGGCAACAGCAAATCGGGCTAGTTTTTTTCTTCTTTTTTAATCGGCTTTCTTTTCCTCTCCTTGTGTACATAACATTTGTTCAAGCTGAGTATATTCATTTAGAATAGCCAATAGAAGTTGAAATGAAGTTCCCATTCCCTTGTATTAAGATTATTATTATATTATATTAATCCGACATGAGGTTCAGTTGACTTTGCACAAAAATAGTGAGTAGAAATGTCTTTCAAGGAGCTTTTACTTTTAAAATTTTGAGTACATTTCAGAGTCTGTACTGTTTCTTTTACTTGAGTAAAGACAAGTATCTGTACTTCTACTGGACTGAGGAATGCATGTACTTCTGCCACCTCCAAATAAGAGTCAAGTAGATCATAAAGCAGGGTAGGCCTACTTTGTGATTGAGAAGTCAGTAGCTTGCTTTCCCTCGCTTTCAAGATGTGATTTGAGTGACCAATGGCTGATGTTATGTTGGCTGTGTACATCTTTTATATACAGTCTATGAATAGACATTTGAGGCCAAAATCATCAGTCCCTTTTTGACAGGGTGTGCAGTGCACCTTTATGAACAATGTGAAAAGTGTCTTTATGATGAATACAGTAATTATAAATTCAAATTCTGCAATAAAATCTGCAAGGTCCTGAAAAATAATTTAAGGAATATTACAGTATGATAATAAACACACTATACTTTTGACCTATTAAAAGTTTACCTCAGAAAATGTCTTTTGTCCTGTGACACGATCATCTTCTCTGTTGGGCTCCTGACTGCTCCGTTCCTTATTTTCAGGAAGTGGGCCTATAGACACATCATCTCTCTCATCCAAGGAGATCAGCTCCTCCGCCAGAAACTGCAGCAGATCGTCTGTAAGTGGCCCATCTCCTGCCTCGTCCTGAAACTTCTGGTAAACAGATGACATCATGGTGTAGCTGCTGCTGCTCGAAGATGTCCATGTGTTTATTTTTGGCTGTTGAGGGCTTTGTGGTAACACAGGCTCTAGAACTGGTCTGTTTGGGTTTCCTGTTGAGGGTTTTAACATTCTTTCTTGAATATTTTTGTGTGTGTGACTATAATCTGCAGCATGAAAGGAATCTGCTGGTGTAGTTAGAGCTCTGCCATCACATTTTATCATTTCAGACTCGTATCTAGAAAGAACCTCCTCTATGGTAGACAAGTGACTTTCAGATTTGCCATGACTATTATGGCAGTCATCCTTGGTGAGAAGTAACTCAGCAGCCACTTTAGGGGTATTCTGTGTTTTGTGGATGCCCTTCCTGACAGGTGTGAGGGGAGTTTTTATCCTGGATGGCACAGGCTTTGCTTTACTTTTAGCTGTAACCACCACAGTCTCTGCTGAGCTTCTCCGCAGCTTACTCTGTGCTGGTTTCAAATGCCTGTGTTTGACTTTTTGACCCTGTTGTGCCTTCTTAGGTGACGTACACTGGACTTTTCTCTCACTGAGTTTCTCACAGGAATGGGAAATTCTGAGGTTTTCATAGACGGGGCCAGCAAACATCTCATAGATGGCTGGTCCTTCTTCCTGACTCTGTATCTGCTGAAACATGTCTTTGTAGGTGATGAGGGCCACAGCAGATTTAGACCTCGGGGTTTCCCCTCCTTCATAAGATCTCTTCAGCTGCTGGGCACTTTTTAGCGCCCTCCCTTGTGTGTGCTGTTGGTTTCTGTCACTGCTGAACTTGTCAGGATGTATTATGTTGCTCCTTGAATGATCATTAACCTTCTTCCATGACGATGGGGTGCCTGTGTTAAAATAAGTACCTTTTGATTTAATCTTTGATCTCGCTTTAGTTACACTGCCCCCTCTGCTGCCAGTTAGCTCGGGACTTTTCCTGGTTTTATCTTTGACTTGACTGTTAAGTGAGGAGCACTTAAGATTGCTTTTGGACTTATTCCTACTTAAAATATTTCTGTCCTTATGTGCCAGTACGTTGAACGACTGGTTAGTTTGATTATTTGTCCTCAGTTCACGGTTCATGATGTTTCTTTTCTCCTTAGGCTTTAAGGCTTTAATGATCTTCTCTTCTCTCTTGGATTCTGCATCAGGCTGATTAATGTTTACAGTTTCAGTGACGAACAGAGTTTTTAATTTTGCATCCACTGGACTGGAAACAAATGATTTTTCTATGTGGTTTTCTTCATGCTTTATTATTGCCGTTTCTGTCTGTTTTGCATGCTCCACTTCATTTCTGTCATTTCCTTCATCATTGACATTAAAAATAACCGCATGGCTCATCTCAGAGCTGGGTTTTGTAAAGCATCCCACATCGTTCTTTTCCTCTTTAGATGCTGATGTGATAGGTATTATATTATTTAAAGTGCCTTTAACATAAGTCATATTGTCTCCTTTTTTTGCATAGTCATGTACTTTTGATGACTGACTGTCAGAACGCTCTTTTGTTTTATTCATACTGGTCACTTTACCTTCGCAGTGAGATTTCAAAGTTATTTCAGTGCTGAGTAAATCACTTGTATGATTGACTAGGTCGTCCTTGAGGTTATGTGCAAATCCATGGATCAGTGGAATGAGACTGGTCATTGACTGAACTTGCACCCTTGTATTCCTAACCAAATCAGCCTCAGTGGTGCTCACATCTTTGGGATGTTCCAACACTCTGCCCTGACTGGCATTCAGTTTTCTGTCTTCATACACTCTTTCATGTTCATCCTCATCCTCCAAATCAGTTGAGCTCTGGCTGCTGCTGGACCCACTCTCTTCACTGCCAGCCTTAGCGGTGGGAGGGCTGTTGCGTGGGCTGCCCCAGGAAAGCCTGTCTCTCTTCAGCCAGGTCCTTAAACAAAGGGGGCTCTGACTGATGGGCTTCAGGGGAATATGTTGCTTTAGCGCTGACAGCGCTGTGCTGTCTCTGGGCCGGCTGTCCAGTGGTGCTAAGAGCTTAGGTGTTCGGGGTAAGGGACACTGTGAAAACTGCAGAAAATGAATAATTCAGCAGTTATCAAATAAACAAATCATTACGTGGATGGAAATAAGGAATGAAGTTAAATGTCAAACAGCTAAAGCTGATATAATAAGGATTTTAATTAAAACTCACCTTTTGTGCACTTATAGTATTTTGAGAACCCAGCCCTGCAGTGAAGAAATAAAAAATGAATGATAACCATCAAGTATCATCTGCAAAATCAAACACTAACACAGAGTACACTACATACGGGTCTGAATGTGTGCTCTGGCTTGCAGCATAGTGTTTGGAGTCAGCTGAGGTTCCATGATGCTCGGGGCTGATTGGCTGAGCTGGCTGTGCTCTGCCACAGACAGCAGGCAGTGGGAGGGTGGTGATGCAGCAGCCACACTTCTTGTTCTCTGTCTGCTGAAAGCAAATATTTCTTTTAAGGGTGCCACAATTTCTCATGTAAGTAAGTTAAACTTTCACTTCCCCATAAATTGTTTATTGAGAAATTGTCAGGTCCAAACCAGCCACAGGGGCCCACAAGCCAGTGTAGTCCTAGTGCCGGTCCCAAGCCCGGGTAAATGGCGAGGGTTGCATCAGGAAGGGCATCCGGCGTAAAAACTTTGCCAAATCAAATATGCGGATTCATAACACAACTTCCATACCGGATCTGGCGTGGCCGGGTTAACAACGACCGCCTCCGGTGCCGTTAGCCAACAGGGTGCCGGTGGAAACTATGCTAC
>VUQH01089997.1:0-11200 GCA_015106775.1 Etroplus canarensis | reverse complement strand
TATTTCTCAGTTTAAACATTTGTTATGT
Source organism: Etroplus canarensis (assembly GCA_015106775.1). Taxonomy (NCBI): domain Eukaryota; kingdom Metazoa; phylum Chordata; class Actinopteri; order Cichliformes; family Cichlidae; genus Etroplus; species Etroplus canarensis. Next base: position 11,172 of record VUQH01089997.1, on the reverse strand, counting down.
TATTTATGTTCTGTTGTGAATAAAATATTGGTTCATGTAATTTGAAAGTCTTTTAGTTTTCATTTTGTTCAAATTTAAAGAATGTCTCAACTTTTCCAGAATTTGGGTTGAAACATGTCCTTCAAAGAGCTACTTATTACTTTTATACTTGTACTTTTTCAATTTTACTTAAGTAAAGAAGTTAAATTAGTACTTCAGCTTCTAGCAGTCTTGTTTTAACACAAGCAGCTGTACTTGTAGCTGAGTAAAGAATGTGTATACTTTTGCCACATCTGCTGTCCACTGCTAACAAACATGCCGTCCACTATCTCTAGAGTTCACAAATTAACAAACTGCGTCTCATTTACTTCATCTCTACAAAACCTATGAACATCTATGTAAAAACAATTTGCTTTGGGTTTTTTGTGTACAGAAATTTCTTGCACATTTCCTGCACCAGTCCGCAGAGTCTACTTGTCATGTGTTAATTTGGAATTTCACAATTTTGGAATTTTTATCTTTGGCCGCCCAAGCTAAAGAAGTTACCATTTAGCACACATATACAGTAAAAATGCAATTTAAATACATCATCTCAAATATTTGACTTGTATATTTTTTAGGTGGGAGTATTATCATTCTCCCCATTTGACTCCTAGCAAGAAAGAAAACACAAATATCTATAAACCTAGTATCATATGCTGGGTCAGGGGTGGCTCAGCTCACTCAAACATGTATCCTGCTCACCCAATCAAATGTTAATTTTTTCAGCCAGTGGATAAACAGGACAGTCTGTTTTCTAAATTCTTATGAGGTGGGCAGCCCTCCCCCCAAGTGCCCACCCATTATTTTTCCAATGTGTTTCAAAAAATGTAGCTCTGAAGCAGGTAGACTCCTATCTGCACAGAATGAGCACTGATCACACCTATTAAGGACAAGTGGTCATACTGCTCATGAAATATCACTCTAACATTTATGGACTGGAAGAAGTGAGTGTTGTATTGTCCTATGTTTCTATATAATAAGCCTGGTCTTGTCAGGGATCATGCACAAAAATCATATCATGTTAAAGAGGAGATCCCAGCACCTGGGGTCAAACCTTCAATCTACAAACCTGCTCACACCTAACTTCTTTTTTGCCCACCTAATATTTTTACAAGTCTTCATATAGCAGGCTAACACTGTCTTTGAATGTATAGTGTTATTTATTTATCTGATTTAAACTATTTCCTAGTCATTACCGAAGCAATGTGAAGCTTATATTTAGACAAATATGTATTTTTGTGGCTACACCATTTTGTCAAATGGAAATATTGTCTTCTCAAAGTCCTCTAGCAGGTTTTGGAAATATTAATCTCCATTTGAATTCAAGAGAGTTCTGTGGGCTTTAATAATGTCTGGCTGCACAGAATGAGTGTGCAGTGAGTGGCCAATTAGCAGCCTCCTTCATAGTGGAAGGTTTTATGAATTCTTGTCTGGCTGCATCTCTGCCTCTCTGGCTATGAGTGCATCTTTCTGCAGATTTCCAAGAGCAGGAGAAGGGCCTGACCAGTCAGCCTCTAACCCACAACTCTAAATCCTAATCTAATCCTCACACGGTCTCATGCTTAATCCTACAACACCACACAGTCTGCAGCCCTTGTTTTCATTTCTTTGACAATTAATCAGTTGACTTTTAAACGTGAACCCTAACAAAGCCTAACTAAGCCACACTTTTCCTCAATTAAATAGATTTTATATATTGCATTTTATAACTGAATAATGTTTTTTCAAATTCAGCCGAGTTTGCAGTGAGGGATGTGGTGTATTCTCCTTGAAAACCAGGCTAATACAACCCTAAAGCAATTCTGGAGAAGAGTTCTCCAGTGGATCCCCTAAGTTATTCACACCTCATCACTGGGCTTCAGCCATTATCAGACCAAACTGAGTCAGCACCCTGGGATTGGTTAAATGCATAAATGTATACAAATTTTTGAATATATTTTTTAGCTACTGTAAGATAAGGTCACAGAAAAAAACAGTAAAGCTCCTCAATTTTGCTCATGGAAGTAAGTTCACATAATAAAAACCCTTTAAAACAGCTGTTTAATGCCTTCTTTGTCCAATTTGAACATAGCGTTGTAAGGACCATCTTGGCTTGGGGTTGGAGTTGTGTTACAGGTTTTAGAGCTTTCAGAGTTTGATTAATGGCATCAAAAGTTGGGTAAATCTTTGTTAAATCTTTCTCTTGTGAGTTTCCATATTTATAGAATTATAATACTAATCCACTGGAAAACCCTTTAACCTTTGTTATGTCTGATTAACAGGGAGACATTTGCTTGTCAGACACCATCATCATCATAACCATTCAGGTGTCAACAAGGAAGCTTTGAACACCAGGATGGTGCTCAGCGATGATTCAGCAGAGAGGGACCACCTGATTGGAGCAAGTCTTGGGCTTGGTACCAAACTCCCACTACGCGCCACAAAACATCGCCATTCTCATAAACGGGTCCATCTAGATTTTGCAGAGGAAGACCCACGTGTGGGAGAGGAGCTAACTGCTGGAGGAGCGGGTCCAGATCAGCCTGGGAACCCCTTATCCGATGACGTCATCACCGTGGAGTTTCATAGTCCTGCACCGGATATCATGCCCTCTGATGTTGCTCCGAATTGGGCAAAAGCCCCCAAACCCCAGAAGCAGAAAGGGAGTAAACCTACTGCATGGACACTTTCTGATTTTTACGACTATCTGTCTCCTGATGATGACCTTTCAGCATTAGATACAACCCCAGAACCCGAGCCCTCCCCATCGCCTCCAGCAGAAATGGAAGATGAGAATCCTCTCCTGGCTGGTTCTCCTGCTGTTCCTAAAAATGTGAGACCTAACGTGGACAGTGGGCTATCCTTACCAGCTCCTCCCATGTCCGTGCCAGACCAGGATGAGGGGCTAGGCTTAGGTGGTGCCATGGGGGAGAGTGGCTGCCGGCTGGGCTTTGTGCAGTCTGGACCTGGGGTGTGTGTGTCTCAGTGTGACGTGGAGCCCAATTTCTGCTTCAATCAAGGGGTGTGCACTGTAGTGCCAGGAATGGGAGCCTTCTGCAGGTGAGTGCTAATCAAACACTTTTAATTTACAGGTGAGCTGCACTGACACACTTATTTTGCAATAAGGATTATGTAGACTTCCTTTTCCATCATGTATAGTCATGTAAAGGCAGACTGTGACTTTTTAATGAGCAACTGGTATTTGTGTATGTGCAGTACAGTATGTGCATGGCAGAAGAGGTGTTTGAGAGGCTGTTAAGTTCTGAAATATTTCCTTTTTTAATTTGTCTTCTTGGGATAATTTCCAATGTGTTTGTTCTCTCACACAAAAGAAAAGATTTAGCATACACACACGCAGAGACAGAAGGCTGGCCTAACATGTCACAAGGGTTTGTCAAGATCACAGCAGGGTCTCTAAGGGATAAGCTCAGTTTTGAAGGCAGGGGGTAAAGAGTGCATGTGTTGCTGGGCTGCTGGCAGCTGACACAGACACACAACAACCCCAAATAGAAAGTATGAGAAAGATGACAATACACTAAGGTCTCTCTCTCTCTCTCACACACACACACACACTGCTCATGTACATAAACACACATTCATGCAAGCCTTGATGGCACCATCTGCCCTATCCTGCAGCCTCACTGTAAGCTTAGAGGCAAACTGTTGCTTATCTTATCATACCTGCTGAGTAATATGGCTGTACATAGGGACACATACACTTGAATGTGTTCAGACTAGAAAAACTTCAAAGTAACTCTACAGAAAGAACAAGAGAAAAGATGCACACATGCACGCACATGCTCTGATCCTTTGATCTCATTAAGGGCTAGGCTGCATCCCAAATCCCTGCTTTGGTGGACAGACTTGAGGTCACCATGTCATCAGCTCCAAGTGCAATTTTACACTTACATGGCCATACACATACATTAGCCATAATTTTAGTAAATATACAGGTGCCATGGGAATACGCCCTCTTGGCCTCTGGCATTTTGTAGAGTATTTCAGGAGAGCAGAAAGTTAACAAAAATTATTACGGCCTCTTTATGCTTCTTCTTCCCTTTGCCATGTATTTTTCTCCAGGTGCAATGTCCAAGACTATGTGTGGAACAAAGGCACGCGCTGTGATTGGGCAGTCACAGAGTTCCAGGTGCTGTGTGTGGTGGTGGGCGTGGCGTCTTTGGTGCTCCTCCTCCTTTTCATGATCATCGTATTCTTTGCGAAAAGGCTGCACCACCTCAAGAATGAGAATAGGCGCCTTCGCAAACGCAGGTGTGTGTGACTGGGAAGTGAGATCATGAGAATATGAGCAGTGAGTTAGACTGTTTGGTTGGCCCAAAATGAGGTGGCTTTGTTACAACTGCACAATAGATAAAGCATGTTCAAATCAAACAAGAACAAAGGTAGAACAAACGTGGAATGTGAGGGAAAGAGGAAAGGTGAAGACCAGAGCTGATCTAATTCTGTTATTTATTTACTAAGGTGACATGTTTTTTTGTTTGTTTTTAGATAAGTTTGTGCATCCAGTGAAGGAAAATATAGACCTTGAAAGATATGAATGCAAAGGATGTAAAAAAAGACAAATTACTCCATATATTTACCACACAAAACTCTCCTTTCCTGCCCTCCTGCAGTAAGTACCGCCCACAGAGCAGCGAGCCACAGACAGACGGCCTCTCGGTTTCCACAACAGCTGACGGCTCACAGCCAAATGTAAGGAAACTGTGTGACACCCCTCCGCCCGCTCCCCAAGCTCATACTCACAACCTGGCGTACTATGACAACATTATCTGTCAGGTATGCCCCAGCTCTCCTCATGTTTGCTCCTATCTCTCTGATTTTTTTCTTTTTTTTTTTGTCAGTTTTCCTCTCCTCTTCATTATGTCCTCTCCTGTGTTGTCTCCCTGCCAGCTTCACTAGTGATTTGATCTGTTGTGTGTTTCTGTGTATTTGTTCTTGTTAAACCATCCATACTGCTACTGAGTATACCCTGCTACTAACTGAAGTTTACGCATGCACCAAAAACTCATCTTGATGTTAAATTAAAATACAGTCACAAATATACAGTTCGGTACATATGGTATGTCTGTGCTTAATGTTTTTTACACTCACCAATCCCCTCAGAGGCCATCAGCAGCCAGCTATACTTGGGACTATAAACCCAGAAATTCTTATAACCAGTTCCAGGTAAGCACAGAGGAGATGTCCACATTGCCTGCATTAGTTTTCCTCCCTGGCTTTGCTTTAAACTCAACCACCGTGCAACTGCTAGACCCTGATTATTTTTGCACTTTATATGCTGCAAACCTTCACTTCCGCAACCTCTTCCTGCACCTGATCTTGTATCAGCTGTATTCCATGTAGGTGTAATGATTAATCACCCCCCTGCAAGGCTTCCTGCAGCCAGTTGTTCAGAAGTGTTAGGTAGGCATCGCCTTGTGAGTAAATAGCAAATTCCCACATTTGCTGCCTCTCTTACCTATGCCTCTGCAGCTTCCTGAGAAGCTCAGTGAGCAAATTGAGCCACCATTTTGTTTTAGCTGCTTGCTTCCCATGCAGCTCAAACAGCCATTTTAGGTCCCTGTGCAGCGGATTTCCTCTTTTCAGTTCTCTTCCACAGGTTGTGCATGTAGTGCTGCTATAAAGTGAGCTGCATCATGTAGCAGCATGCAAGCGTGTGTCAACCCGAATGTGTATGCAGTAATGCATCAATGTCTGTCCACATGTTTGTGTCTGGGAGGTTGTGTTTGCAGGGAGATGTATTTGTGCCCCTGTTTACGTTCACCAATCGTCTGCTTGGTTACTAAGGCAATAAAAAAGGTTACTGGTGCATGATTAAATTCACACTTAGAAAATAAATGGAAATTCTTGGTGAAAAAGGCAGATATACAGAAAGAGTAAGTTAAACAGCTTATGAAGTCTATGAGATGAACAGCTTGGGCACGACTTTAAACTTTTTTAACCTGTTTTGATGTAAAAGGGCATTTAGTTGGTTGCGTACAGCAGTAGCCAGTGTGACTAATCAATTGTGCCCTACTAACTGCCTGATGCGACTTTGACCTTCATATGTTGGTGAATGCCAATCAATGGATGGCTTGAACAATTATGACCCTGACACATGGACATGAAACACAATAGGTTTGCATTCTTACAAACAAGTCTCGCTGACTGATGATGGTGTACATTCACAGCATTTAATATCTAATCTGCAGACAAAAATATACTGATATATTTTCAAAATCCTGTACTATCAGTTCATTACCCACACTTAAATGAAATACCTGAAGTGAACAAATTGTGATTTGTTTAATATAAACTGCTGCTCTGCTATGCTGCAGCTGTGCTGGCATTTCAGTGCACTGATTATAGACTCTTTTCTATAACTTCCGGATGATCTAAATGTCAGGTCTAGAGGTTAAAAAGCCCCTGCAGGGACATGGCCTGCAGTGCAATTTTTTAAAATGTCATAGGTACAGGATATATATTTTTTAAATACTGCGGTAGGATTAGTTGATTAGATAAAGGTTGTGCGTGCTGGTCCAGCATGTGTTTTGCTGTGACTTTCAGGAAAGATCATCTCCAGCAAGAGGGGAGTTTTCTGGCACACACTATATATTCTGCTGTGACATTACTGAAATGCATGTTTTTAGTTTCCATTTTTACTTTCACTTTAGTTTACATTTTTAGTTTTAAACAGTTATAAATAGGCACTTGAAAATTCAGTTTAACCAGTTTTCCTGAAATGTTCATATTTCCTGGTCTGGCAGCATTCCTATGATAGTTCAAATAAAGTTTCCTGTGTTTTCTTTGTTGCTATTGATGAGGAATCTGCAAAAAAGTAATGCACAACAATGCACCACTATTTTATAAGTCCAGTTTTGTACTTACAGGTAGAGTCCTGCATGAATGTACCTCCTAGGGGTAACTATTGGACCACAACGTAACTATGTTTACCTTTTTGAGGGGCAAAAGGGTAAATATCATATATCTTCCCAAGCAGTAAAACAGGAGTCTCAAACTCAAATGAGCTGGGGCCCACTGCTAGCATTGTCATATCATTGGAGGGCCACTTTAGTGTTTGAATAGTACAAAAAACCCCACACATTTGTGAAAATGTAGTGTTTTTTAAATTTTAAAATATTGTATAACAATACAAAACTGCCAACAGTGAGCACAAATCTTTTTTTTCTCACTCACAAATAACTAACAGAAGCCTTTCAATGAACTAATGAAAAACAAATTAGCACTCTCCAGATACATGACAACACTTCTGCTATTATTTTCTTCATATTTAATAAAATAAAATTCAGACATAATTATACACATTAGTTTTAGACTGCTAGTGCAAATAGTTTTCCTTACAAATAACTTTCTCTTATTGAACTAACACAGCCAGTCCCTCAACATATTTGTGCTTTCTGTTCGTATTTTCTTAATACCACAGGAAAAACATGTAAAAAGCAGTGACTTTCATTTTATAAAGTTTAAAACAGTGCAAATGTTTTTTCTTAAATCCTGAACAACTTTTTTTGAACCTTGAAATGACCTAACCAATGAAACACCTGAACACATGTGTACTTTGTCTTGCTAGACACCTGAAAGCACGTCTGCTCATATAAATAAAACCATGATATAAAAATAGATTCAAAAAAATCAAACAGAGGTATATTTTTGGATGTTTCACAGTGAATACAAATATTTTCCTTTCATAACTTATTTAAACAGTGCAATGAACTAATAAGTGAAATACCAGAATATATATGTACTTTACTTCTTGCTAACACAACTGACAGCACTTCTGCTCATTCCATCTTCATATTAAATAAAAAACTCAAACAGAAGCATACATTTGTATATGCATTTTTAATAGTTAGTTTATATATATATATATATTTTTTTTTTCCTTTTAAAGAACTTATTTCAAACTTGCACTCAACAAATCCCTGAATCCATTCATGCTTTAGTTCTTGCCAGATACTTGGCGGCGCTTCTGCGCACACAGCTGAGCCACATTGACTCTGATAACTGTTGCAGTGCGGCTTCAACATGGGTATCTGTAAGCCTTGACCTGCACTTGCTTTTATTAAAGTTCAATGTAGAGAACAGTTTCTCACATATATTTGCTTCTCAAAGGCACATTACACCACTGAAAACTCTGAACAGCTCTGGCAATGATGCTGCCAGTCCATTTTATTGCCTGTCACAGACGATGCTCTGTCAGTGGTAATGCCCACCACTCTGCTCCATGGCATACCAAGCCGCTCAATTACACCACACAGCTGCTGACATATCTTTCACTTTGGTACCACACGTCACCATACATCAGACACAAACTCAGTAACTCTTCTTTTTGTCTCCAATTTTCCATCAATACCCCTGATAAAAATTGTTTAACTGAGCAGCGTCAGTTCTGTCAGTACTTTCATCAAGCGCACCAGAGTAAGCTGTGAAACTTCAGTCTTTGTCCCGTAACTGTTCATAGATGTTACTTGATAACACATTAATCCGCTCTGCCACAGTGTTCATCTACAGAGCAATGTTGTTGAACAAGCTCTTCTTTTCAGGACATAGAATATCAGCAACTTGCAACATGCAGTCTTTCAGAAACTGCCCTTCAGTGAACGGCTTTTGCACTTTGGCGAGTAATTCACAAACCACGTAACTTTCTTAAACTGCAGCATCAGCGTCCATACCTCCTGGTCCTTCTTCATGTTATCAGCTCTAGAGTGGGAGATCTTATTACAGGTTCTCGTGATCTCATGAAAAACTGCACTTAGAATTATTTTGCATTTACAAAATAAATGGTTTTTTTTTGATAAAACTGTTTTTATCATTTAAATTACACTAGAAATTGTTGTTTTAATTTTAATTATGGAAAAAGCAAGAGTACATAAAAATAACTTAAAGGGTCAAACTGTATTATGGTTTTGACATCAAGTCGTGGGCCACAAGTAGGGGAGGCGTGGGCTGGAAGTTTCCCGGGCGCCAGGAGTTTGAGACCCCTGCAGCAAAAGATACATAGTTGCACCATTTCTTCTAGGTTTTCAGGCATAATTCATCATGGGTGACAACCCTAATACTAACCTTACTCTAAACCTATAGTTTGGAAAAACAGTCAGAATCAGAATACTTTATTAATTCTGGGGGGGGGGGGATTGCTTAAAAAATCATAATTTGCTTAAAAAGCAATAAAGAACTTTTTTGAACTAATGTTAATAGCTTTTTATGTGTTTCAGAGAGGTTAATTTTTATTCAAAGATTGCCAGGACATAACAGAACAATTCAATAAATACAAAAATAACCTAATTGCCTAGGATTAGAGTGAAGTTAATGATGATTTAACCCTTAAAGGGCTAAGATGCAATTTCAGGTGACAGTTTGTGTTTTGCCAAATCTAAAAAGAAATTAAATCTAAGCTTACATATGCACATTAGTCCAAAAACATGTGTGTTAGGTTACTTAGGGATTCTAAGGTGCCTGTAAGTGCAGATGTGAGATAGTATGTAAGTACCTTTGGCTGCTCCTGTGTATTTCCACCTTTGTGGTCACCACAGCAGATTAATCTGCATAGGGTATTTGACACAGATTTCAAGCTGGATGGCCTGATGTAACCCTCACATTGTGGAAGAGGCTTGTGTCCCCACCCCAATTCCACAAAAGTTTGGACACTTTAAAGAGGGAATAAAAGCAGAATACAGTAATTAACAAATCTTTTTCGACCTATATTCAACCGAATACACTACAAGGATAAGATATTCAGTGTTTTTTTTTTGTTTTGGGAAATATACCCACATTCTGAAATTTATGCCCACAACAAGTGCCAAAATAGTTGGAAAAGGAGCATGTTTACCACTGTGTTACATCACTTTTTCCTCCAACAACATTCAGTTAGCATCTGAGAATCTTGATTTATATCTGAAGTTGCTCAGCAGTCCAGGATCTCTGTTTTTGTATTTTGAACTTCATGCATTTTCAGTGGGACAGGTCTGGACTGCAGGCAGGCCAATCTACTGTACTGCAAAGCCACATTCTGTTGTAACTTGTGCAGAATGTGGCTTGGCATTGTCTTGCTGAAATGAGCAGGGATGTCCCTGAAAAAGACATTGTCTAGATGGAAGCATAGGTTGATCCCAAACCTGAATGTACTTGTCAACATTACTGGTGCCTTCACAGATGTACAAATTCTGTATGTCATGGGCACTAGCACACCCCCATACCATTACAAATGCTGGCTTTTGAACTTTGCATTGATAACAATGTGGATAGTTCTTTTCCTCTTTAGTCCAGAGGACTCAATGGTCATTAATTCCAAGAACAATTTGAAATGTGGACTCTTCAGACCACAGCACACTTGTCCATCTCAGCTGACCAGAGAAATTGGTGGCTTTTCTAGATGCTGATGATATATAGCCTTCACTCTGCATTGGGAGAGTCTTATGTTTGTAAATGCAGGGATTTCTCTGAATTCTCTGAATCTCTTGATGATACGGACTGTGGATGGTGAAATTTCAATTTCTTGCAAATGAACATTGACAGATGTCTTCCAAAGTTGATTCTGTTCATCTGGACGTAAAGTTTCTGTGGGAGAAACGTTTCATCACTCATCCAATCCGTAAACCTACGCATACGGATCAGTATTTAAGGTTTGACTCACATCATCCACTGGAGCATAAACTGGGTGTCATCAGGACACTACAACATAGAGCGAACACCATCCCCACAGACACAGCGGCCAGGGAAGCAGAAAAACATCACATCAAGAAGGCCCTGAGTAAATGTGGTTATCCCAGCTGGACATTTGTCAAAGCTGGGAAGGTAACCAAAGAAAGCTCCAGCCAATCCAGGAGAGAAGAACAACCGCTACCTAAGCGAAAACCCGTAGTGATCCCATATGTGTCAGGAGTATCGGAACAACTGAGACGCATTTTTTCTAAACACCACATCTCTGTGGCTTTTAAACCCCAAAACACGCTGCGCCAAAAATTGGTCCACCCCAAGGACCGGGTCCCCCGACACAAACAGAGTAACATAGTGTACGCGATTAAGTGTCAGGAGGATTGCCAGGATTTATACATTGGGGAAACCAAACAACCGCTGGCGAAGCGGATGGCACAACACAGAAGAGCCTCCTCGTTAGGCCAGGACTCCCCAGTCTACTTACACCTACAGGTGTAA
>VUQH01089996.1:0-12097 GCA_015106775.1 Etroplus canarensis | reverse complement strand
GACTTTCTTTAAATTTGAACAAAATGAAAACTAAAGGACTTTCAAACCACATGAGCCAATATTTTATTCACAACAGAACATAACTAACATAACAAATGTTCAAACTGGGAAATTGTACACCTTCATCCACTAAATGAGCTCATTTCAAATTTGATGCCTGCTACAGGTCCCAAAAAAGTTGGCACGGGGGCAACAAACGGTTGAAAAAGCAAGAAAGTTCAAAAAGATTCAGCTGGGAGAACATCTAGCAAGTAATTAAGTTAGCTGACATCAAGTCTGTAACATAATTAGCTATAAAAGGGATGTCTTAGAGAGGCAGAGTCTCTCAGAAGTAGAGACGGGCAGAGGCTCACCAGTCTTTGAAAGAGTGTGTAGAAAGATTGTGGAATACTTCAAAAGCAATATTCCTCAATGTCAAATTGCAAAGGCTTTGCAACTCTCATCATCTACAGTGCATAACATCATCAAAAGATTCAGAGAAACTGGAGATGTCTCTGTGTGTAAGGGACAAGGCCGCAGACCTTTATTGGATGCCCATGGTCTTTGGGCCCTCAGACCACACTGCATCACTCATCTGGCATGATTGTGTCACTGGCATTACTAAATGGGCCCAGGAATACTTCCAGAAACCACTGTTGGTTAACACAATCCGCCGTGCCATCTGCAGATTCCAATTAAAGCTCTATCACGCAAAAAGGAAGCCATATTTGAACATGGACCAGAAGCACCATTGTGTCCTGTGGGCCAAGACTCATTTGAAATGGACTGTTTCAAAGTGGGAAAGTATTCTGTGGTCAGACGAGTCCAAAGTTGACATTCTTGTTGTAATCGCCACATCCTCAGGGCTAAAGAGGAAGGAGACCTTCCAGTGTGTTATCAGCGCTCAGTTCAAAAGCCAGCATATCTGATGATATGGGGGTGCATAAGTGCATACAGTATGGGCAGCTTGCATGTTTTGGAAGGAACCATGAATGCTGAAAGGTAATTACAGGTTTTAGAGCTCCCCTCCATATGACATCTATTTCGGGGAAGGCCTTGTGTATTTCAGCAAGACAATGCTAAACCACATACTGCAGCTATTACAACAGCAGAGTTGGAGAAGAGTCCGGGTGCTGAATTGGCCTGCCTGCAGTCCAGATCTTTCACCTATAGAGAACATTTGGCGCATCATTAAACAAAAAATATGTCAAAGATGACCACGAACTCTTCAGCAGCTGGAAACCTATATCAGGCAACAATGGGACCAAATTCCAACACCAAAACTCCAGAAACTCATAACCATACGTTCATACAGTGCTTCAATCTACTACCCCAATTCCAAAAGACTGGGATGCTGCATAAAATAGAAATAAATACACAATGCAATTATTTGCAAATCTTAAAAACCAATGTTTCATTCAAAAAAGAAAATTAACGAAATATCAAATCTTGAAACTAAGACATTTTATTACCTCACAAAACATCTTGAATTTGATGACAGCAAAATGTACCGTTGGCTGTCCTCTTGTATTCTCCCAAGGGGTCACCACAGCAGATTAATCTGTATCGGTAATTTGGCAGAGGTTTTTTGTTGGACACCCTTCCTGACATAACCCACCATGGTGATGGGGGCTTGTGTCCTCAGCTGGAATCGAATCACATACCTTTCGCTTGGGAGGCCAAAGTGTAAACCACTACATTACTGAGACACTAATTTGACATCACCAAAATGTCTAAATAAAAAGTTGGGACACTGTGTAGCATCCGCTCTTCTCTTAACAACAGTCCATAAACATCTGGGAATTGAGGAGACCAGCTGCTGGACCTTTGGGAGAGGAATGTCCCATTCTTGTCTTATATAGGATTCCAGTTGCTCAACAGTCCTGGGTCTTCTTTGTTGTATGATGTGTTTCATGATGCATCAAATGTTTTCAACTGGTAAAAGTTCTGGACTGCAGGCAGGCCAGGCCAGCACCCAGACTCATCTACTATGAAGCCATGATGTTGTAATAGTTGCAGGATGTAGTTTAGCATTGTCTTGCTGAAGTATGCAAGGCCTTCCCTGAAACAGACATGGTAGGGAGGGGAGCATGTGTTGCTCTAAAACCTGTATATAACTTTCAGCACTGATGGTGCCTTTACAGATGTGCAAGTGGCCACTACCATAGGCACTAATGCACACCTATAATATCACAGATGCAAGCTTTTGAACTGAGTGCTGATAACAAGTGTAATGGTCCCTCTCCTCTTTAGTTCAGGAGACACGGTGTCCATGATTTCCAAAAGGAATTTCAAATTTTCATTTGTCTGACCACAGAACAGTTTTCCACTTTGCCTCAGTCCATTTTAAATGTGCTTTGGCCCAGAGAATGCAGCAGCGTTTCTGGATCATGTTCTCATATGGCTTCTTCTTTGCATGATAGAGCTTTAACCTGCATTTGTGGATGGCGCAGCAAATTGTGTTCACAGACAATGAATTGTGGAAGTGTTCCTGAGCCCATGCAGTGATTTCAATCCCAGAAATATGTTTGTTAGTAATGTAGAGCTGCCTGAAGACACAAAGATCACCAGCATCCAATATTGGATTACAGCTGTGTCTTCTCAGAATCTTTTGATGATATTACATGCTATAGATGATGTAATATTCAGTCTTTGTAATTTTACCTTGAGGAACATTATTGTGAAATTGTTCCACAATTTGTAGACGTAGTTTCTGGCAGATTGCTGAACCTCTGCCCATCTTTACTTCTGTGAGACTCCGCCTCTCTCAGGTGCTCTTTTTATATCCAATCACATTACTGACCTGTTGCCAGTCAACTTCATTATTTGCAACATGGTCCTCCAGCTGTTTCTATTTATCAGCACTTACTTTACCAGCCTTTTGTTGCCTTTTGAGACGTGTTGCTGCCATCAAATTTAAGATGATTTAAGATCAAATTTTCATTTTTCATGAAATAGTAAAATGTCTCACTTTCAACATTTGATATGCATTCTGTGTTCTTTTGTGAATTAAATCTTGGTTTATGAGATTTGCAAATTATTGCATTCTGTGATTTTATTTTTATTTTTTGGAAATGAAGTTGGATACACTTCAAACACTTCTCATCCACAGCCAATTTAGAATCATCAGTAACTTAACATGCATGTCTCTGGACAGTGTGAAGTCAGAGCAACCCACACAGGTACAGGGACAACATGCAAACTCCACACAGAGAGGACCCAGCCATGGTTTAAGCTAGGAACCTTCTTGATGTGAAGCAACAGTGCTAACCACTACACCATCATCACAACCATCAAAACTGTAAATTAAAGAATGAAAATCACCTTCTACCTATGAATAAGAAACATTGATATTTTTAAGCTGGTTTAAATGTCAACTCTACCAAATTCAATGCAACAGAATTAAAGCACAACAAATGCTGCGCTCACTTTAGGATGAATAATACTTGTATACTGAATGTGCCATACTTGTGAGTTTCTAAAAACAATGGTGGGGGTTTGGCAATCAGGCCCCATCCTATCTTAAAGACCTCATTGTACCTTATTTTCTCAATAGAACACTTCTCTCTCAGAGTGCAGGCCTACTTTTGGTTCCTAAAGTTTTAAAAGTAGAATGGGAGACAGAGCCTTCAGCTATCAGGCCCCTCTCCTGTGGAACCAGCTCCCAGTTTGTATTCAGGAGACAAACACCCTCTCTACATTTAAGATCAGGCTTCAGACTTCCCTTTTTGATAAAGCTCATAGTTAGGGCTTAGTTATGCTGCAATGGGTTTAGGCTGCTGGGGAGCTTCTTATGATATGCTGGGCATCACTCCCCATGCATTTATTTGTTACTGCTGCATGTCATTAAATGTTGTCTTGTGTCTCCCAAAGTCTGTGTCTCTCTTTGCTCCCCCTTCTCTACTCTCTCTCTCTCCTCACCCCCAACCGGTCGAGGCAGATGGCTGCCCCACCCTGAGCCTGGTTCTGCCAGAGGTATCTTCCTGTTGAAAGGGAATTCTTCCTTCCCACAGTCACCAAGTGCTTGCTCATAGGGGATTATATTGTTAGGGTTTTCTCCTTAATACTGTAGGGTCTTTACCTTACAGTGTAAAGCACCTTAGGCGACTTCTTTTGTAAATTGCTATATAAATAAAATTGAACTGAACTGAATTCAGCTGAATTGAATTGAATTGAATTGAACTGGCTTTTAAATGCATATTCAACCTATTGCTGGTAGAGACCTGCAGGATTTAAAGAGTTAAACACTGCATGAGTCCAAGCATTAAAGCATTAAGCACTGCAGTTTGAAGATATTTAAAAGTCACAGAATCAGAGAAACCTACATTGTAGTGTTTGGCAGAGGTGCAGTTGGTAACAGATTAATGAGTCCAGCGTCATCTGGCTGATTCTGATTCTAATAAATCAGGGCTGTGGATGACTGAACGTAAGCCCATCACCGCTGATCCTGAACTAAATCTATGGCAGTAAAACCTGCGTGCACATCTGCTTATGTGCTTCCGCAGACTCTGCAGATTGCAGTCTGGAGGTCTGTCCAGTTAAAAGGGTCACAGAATGATGAGTTAGATAGGAAACAAAGTTTTTGGTTGTAAATGTTATGGTATTTCTCTGCTTTACTTCTTAAACTACCAGCTGATTTTCAGTATGTGAGACTTGATGCTGCACTGTTGATTTTCTGAATACATGCAATGAATGCTGGTGGAGTAAATCCAGATGTATTATCACTCATCACGTGCAAGTCTTAATCTGATAGATAATGCAGAGATGATTATCCAACATCTTCTCACTGAGGAGAAGCCAGAATAAAAATAGACCTTTAATCTTGTACAGTAGCTGAAAAATGATTTGCTTATGTGAAACATGATTAAATGGGCATTCCAAATTACGTCTTCATCCATGGATATCTTCGATTACCAAGCTGAAAGAGATGTTGCCATTAAGTAGATTACAGAACAGAAACTGGACACTGACTGCTCATGTGGCTGCTATGCATCAGCTTGTTCAATATTTTCCTCTTGTCATTTTTTCTAGGAAATGTGTTTATGAGCTTCTGTCTGCTGCTGCAGTGATATTGTCTTTAGTTTTGCCTTTTCTTTCTTATTCCTTTTAATTTTGAGACCAGTATTTCTGAAAAAGAAAAGATAGTGTAATACTTTAGTGAAAGGAAGACTATTTCCATCAATACTAATGTACACTTTCTTGACAAAAGTATTGAGCCACACCTCTTAATTACCACAGATGTATAACATTAAGCACTTAGCCATGCATTCTGCCTTTATGATTCACTCTGATAAGCCTACTAATTTTGAGTGTGGTACTGCAACAAATCAGTTCAAGGGCTTTCTCCCCTATTAGATATTCCACGACCATCTGTAAGTGGTAATATTGCAAAGTGGAAGTGTTTAGGAGCTACAGCAAATCAGTCACGATGTGGCAGACCACATAAAGGTTACAGAGCAGGGTTGCCAAATGCTGAGGTGCATAAGGTGTAAAAATCACCAACACTACTGAATTTTGACTCAATAATTGCAGTGTTCCAAACCTCTTTTGACATTAACATCAGCACAAAAACTGTGCGCTGGGAGCTTCATGGGTTTCTATGTCTGAGCGGCTGCATGCAAACCTTACACCAAGCCCAGTGCCAGTCAGTGGTGTATTAACATGTTCTGTGGAGTTCCAAACAATGCTTCTCTATCTGGCAGTCTGAGTCTGGGTTTGGCAAATGTTAGAATAACATTACCTTTCTGACTGCACTGTGCCAACTGCAAAGTTTGGTACAGGAGGGATAATACTATGGGGTTGTTTTTCTTGGGTTGGCCTGGGCCCCTTAGTCCCAGTGAAAGGAAATCTTAATGCTGCCGCTTACCAAGACATTTTGGACAATTCTCCATCTTTGTGGAAACAGTTTGGGGAAGGTACTATCTATTCCAGCATGACTGTGCCCCAGTGCACAAAGTAACCTCCATAAGTGCATGGTTGAGTTTGGTGTGGAGACACTTGCAGAAGGCCTTCCCAGAAGAGTGGAAGCTGTTATTGCTGTAAAGAGGAGAGCAGCTCTATATTAATGCCTATGGATTTAGGATGGGATGTCATAAAAGCTCCGGAAGACATAATGTGTAGGTTGTCTAATACTTTTGCCCAGATTGTGTATGCTCCTTGGCTATGGACCTTTCTTCCTTTTCACACACATATATGGAATCACTAGGCTGTGAAGAGTTCATCTTCCCTCTTTTCCATGAGCATGGATTGAAAACAGGGAGGTGGAAAGATCAGTAGCAAGACAACAGTTTGATTAAGTCAAAATCATGATGGAAAGAGCAGCTGGGGTTGCAAAGAATCTTGCAGATGCGTCACAAGTACAGTAAAACCAACTTAAATACTGAACCATATCAGCTCGGCTTGACTTCATGAATAATGTTAATAAAACTGCTGTTATATGCACCCTGACTGATTTCATGATAGCCCAAAGAGAGACTTTTCAAGAGTTTCTATTATGCCTTGAGATTCTGTTGCAATCCCAAATTACCCCACGATCAGAAAATAACCCCCTTTCTGAAATGAACACTGAAAGGTCCTCACTCACTATACAGGACTATAGAAACAATGAATGCATGAAATGTAGTTTAAAAAAATCTAATTACACTTTTACTGCAATCTGAACAATCCCATCACTGTTCAGAATAGTAATGCAGTGGTATTTGTTGCACCTAAAATCAACAACTAACAAAAGGGGGAACTTTATATAATTCACTTATTAAAGGGGTTATAAATCTTACAGATAGATAGGTATCTGTCCTGTGGCCTAGTTTAAGGTTTTTAATACAGGATTACTGGTTAGAGTGAAGTTGTTGCAGTTGGCAAGGGAGATTAAATCTAGCATAAACACAAAATAACCACTTTCATTTAAAAAGAACTAAATAAAACTGTGGGTCACACAGCATTTCCAGGTCAAATAGCAGTTTGTAAGCTATGAATTGAAGACTAAATGTTAAAGAATGATCAATAAGAAGAGAGTCCTTTATATTTGGTTAACCACTGGTGACATAACTTTTCTTTAAATTTGCAAAATGCCCCAGAAAGCCTGTCAAATCAGAAATTATAATATAAGTAATTTTAAGAAACACAGAACCCGCTCCTGTTGTTTGCTTGTAGATGATTGCATCTCCTGCATCTTTCCAAGTATTCAGGAAGTTAATCTGAGTGCTAATCTTGCATAAATCACATACTTAATGTGCCACTGATAGAGATCTACATTTCATTACACACCATAAAAAGGCCCGCACTGGTACTGTCTACTTTAATTGATTTAAGTATGTTTCTTTCTTGTTCATTGCATTTTCATCCATTCAGTCTTGAGAGATGTTTGGGATTTTATCACCTGTGATACGTAATATTAAGATTTTCACAGAGTGCAGAGAAATCTCTGTATGTAGAAGACAAAACTGAATGCCTGTGAGCTTTAAGCCCTCAGGCAGTACTGTATTTAAAATTGACGATTCAGTTATATACAGTTTTTACATAATTCCAGTTGTGCAACAGTCATGACACTTAAGAGTTTATGCAAAGGACCCGATAGTATCAAACCTCAATGATGACACAATCCCCTATGTACAAACTCTTGGCAATAGTGGGGAGGAAGAGCTCCCTTTTAACAGGAAGACAGGAAGAGAACTCTGGCAAAAGTAGGCTTATGCTTGAGGTATGGTACTGCAGTTGTGCCTTTTTGCATCATGTTGGCCTACATAGAGCCAATGCAGAGGAGAACGCAACCAAGGCTGATGTGCTGGCGTGCAGTCCTCCAGAAAAAACACCTATGCTTAACTCAAAGTAGATGATGCTGTAAGTAGGTTGAATGCTAATTGGCTGAAAAGTAGGCTGAGACAGTAAGGGAGTGACACACCAAAGATTAAAAAAACAGATAAAAAAAATCATAGATAGTAGCTGCAGATACACTTTCATGTTTTAAACACTCAATTTCACCTTAGCTCTTTGTTTGTTATGACTTCGATCGATGCCTTGGCTGGCTGAAGGACCAACAACAGCAAGCAAGGAAAGCCCACAGATCAGTTGTTTGTGTCATTGCCCCTAGTGACTGTAAAAGCATGCAACATGTAGACAACGGTCTGCGAAGCTGTACATAGGTTTTCTGAAGGAGCAATACAGTACCGTAAATGACCCATTAGAAACAGAGCTGAGAGAAAGGACAAACAACAAACAGGATAATGTACAATCTATGGAAAAGAATAGACAAACAGGTAATCTGGCATATAAATGAATAGGAGTGAAAAGAGTAGAGTGGAGAATTAATCCTCAGCACATCATGGGAGGTACCACAGCAGTCACAGCCTATAGCAGGGCATGACTACAGGATGGTTCAGTGCTGACTCCAGCTTAATCTGTCTCCTAAACTCAGACTGGGTGCTGGTTCTAAGAGTTGGCGGACCCAGTGAAGTGTGGTTAATATTGCAGAAATGCAAACCTGCTTTCCAGTCATGGTTAGGATGTCCATGGAACTTTCCTAATAATTCTGGGCAACCTAAATGTGCAGTGGAAATCCTTACAAGGCTTAGGATTATGTCTTAAAACAGTTGTCAATTGACACTTTGTTGCAGCGTCCACAAATTTAAGTTATCATTCAAAGACAACAAGAAAAAACAGCCTATGTGAAAAGATCCAGAAATACTACTGGATTCTGGGCCTGAGCTCGTTTAAACTTTTAAAGAGCACTCACTGACATACTTGTAAATTTAAAATTAAAATCCTAAAATGTTTTTGGAGGATACTGCAAGATTTTTTTTTAGATTTTGTGATTTTTTTTGTGCAGCAGAAAAAGAACATTAACACCTGATGATCATCATGCAGTCTACAACCTCAGTTCTAAAAGACTGGGACGCTGTGTAAAATATAAATAAAAACACATTGCAAGGATTTGCAAATGTCATAAACCAATATTTTATTCACAAAAGAACATAGAAAACATATCAAATGTTGCGAATGAGTCCATGAATAATACTAGCTCATCTTGAATTTGATGCCAGCAATATGTCTCAAAAAAGTTGGGACAAGGGCAACAAAAGGCTGGAAAAGTAGGTGGCACTAAAAAGAAACAGCTAGAGGAACATACTGAAAATAATGAGGTTAACTGGAAACAAGTCAGTAATGTGACTGGGTGTAAAAAAAAAAAAAAAACCTTAGAGAAGTTATGATGGGCAGAGGTTCAGCAATCTACAAACTGTAGAGCAATTTTAGAATAATGTTCCTCAATGTAAAATTGCAAAGACTGAACATTCCATTATCTACAGTACATAATATTATCAAAAGATTCTGAGAATCAGGAGACATCTCTGTGTGTAAGGGACACAGCTGTAATCCAATATTGGATACTGATGATGTTCAGGCCCTCAGGCAGCACTGCATTACAACCAGACATGATTCTGTCATGGTAATCACTACATGGGCTCAGTAACTCCTCCAGAAATCATTGACACAGCTTGCTGCGCCATCCACAAATGCAGGTTAAAGCTCTATCATGCAAAGAAGAAGCCATATGAGAACATGATCCAGAAATGCTGCTGCATTCTCTGGGCCAAAGCTCATTTAACATGGACTGAGGCAAAGTGGAAAACTGTTCTGTGGTCAGACGAATGGAAATTTGAAATTCTTTTTGGAACTCATGGATGCCACGTCCTCTGGACTAAAGAGGAGAGGGACCATCTGGCTTGTTATCAGCACTCAGTTCAAAAGTCTGCATCTCTGATGGTATGGGGGTGCATTAGTGCCTATGGTACTGGCCACTTGCACATTTGGAAAGGCACCATCAGTGCTGAAAGATATATACAGATTTTAGAACAACACATGCTCCCCTCCATACCACGCCTTATGCCTTGCATATTTCAGCAAGACAATGCTAAACCACATACTGCAGCTATTACAACATCATGGCTTCATAGTAGAAGAGTCTGGGTGCTAGACTGGCCTGCCTGCAGTCTAGATCTTACACCAGTTGAAAACATTTGATGCATCATGAAACACATCATACGACAAAGAAGACCCAGGACAGCAACTGGAATCCTATATAAGACAAGAATGGGACATTCCTCTCCCAAAGGTCCAGCAGCTGGTCTCCTCTTGTTTGCAGAATGTTGTTAAAAGAAGAGGAAATGCTACACAGTGGGAAACATAGCCTGGTCCCAACTCTTTTGTGACATGCTGCTGACATCAGAATCAAGATGAGCTAATATTTTTCATGAAGTAGTAAAATGTCTTAGTTTCAACAGTTGTTTCTATATGTTTTCTATGTTCTTTTTTGAATAAAGTATTGGTTCAGGAGTTTTTGAAAATTGTGGCATTGTGTTGTTATGCATATTTTATGCAGCATCCCTATCCTTTTCGAAACTGGAGTTGTAGTAGAATGACACCACAACCTAGATTCAACACTGATCTGACCAGCGGAACCACAAGAATCAATGCTGTGCTATTTAACAGCACTGGCTGACATAACATGTCTGTGTATGCAGTATGTGCAAATACATAAAATGCTAATTACACAGTTATGTAACATTAATGACATGGCACAGAAAATCAGAAGCAGAATACTTTAGCTTCTCTATATCCTTTTAATATCTCTTCCTGTAACCCATTATTTACATTATTGTGCCACTACTCTAAGTGTTTTTTATTTATTCTGTTCTATTCAGGTTTTCTCATTTCATTTTATTTTTTTATTCTTAAACTGTTATTTATTTCTTTGTTTTATGTTATTTGATTATTATGGTTGTTCAGCTGGTGTTTTTAAATGTGCTGTATAAATAAAACTCGACTTGACTACTCTATTGTAAAAAAGTTCTTAGATGATCAGTCCATACTATCAGCACTATTAGTATAAAAGCAATATGAGGAGTACAAGGAATCATGTACTTTTTTGCTTTATGCATTAAACACTAAGCCGGCACTGAAAAAATCCTAAACCTGTCAGACTCCAGCTGCAGTACCTGCCACCTTTGCTGCTGGTCATCAGCTCTCACCTGATAGGCCACCATGTTGAGGAAGTAGTTGTAGACACCGCTGCGGTTCATCCCCTGAGTGGCCGACATTGTGCCTTTAAACTGCTTTTCCTCAGCCACCACGGCTCTACATTTGGCCATGAACGTCCAGCACAAACGGCCCCTTTTTCCTCAGAGTGCCTGCAAAGATGGCATCCTCACATCCTCAAAGAGGCCAGAACGCAACATCTAAAAGGCCTGTCAGAAAATGAGAACAAAAAGTAAAACCACAGAAGTCCAGCAGCTCGTCCCCGCACGCTCCCTTATGCCGGATTAGCAGTAAATCTAGCCTGACTGGACTCCCTGCAGCTGAGACCCTCAGCATGAGAGTCTCTTCAGCAGCTCTTGCTCCAGCCTCGCAGGGGAATCAGTTGTGTTTTTTTGCCCACATCCTGCGTGCTTTGGCTCTGTGGCTGAGCTGGGTGCTGCCAGAAAAGAGGGAGAGGTGGTGGCGAATGCCCGGTGCCCTCCCTCCCTTCCCCCTGGTCAGATTAGGCAGAGAGTCTGTGAGAGGAGGAGGAGGAGGAGGAGGAGGTCGACAGGGACCATGTGTCAGTCCCATCTGTCCCTTCCAGTCTCCTATTCCCAGCACTACGCAGACCCCACAGTACAATGGGATTGGGCAGGTTTAATCCAGATTTACAAAATTAAACAATTACCCAGTGTGACTTCTGGATGCTGAAGCCTGACACACCACAGTCTTCTGCAAGACCTGCCCCAAGTCTGAGTGCGTGAGTCAGTCAGAGAGGGAGAGACCTGCACCCATAATCCTAACAAGTTATTACAATGACCCAGAAACACTAAAACGGGACAGGCTGGATGCATTTCTGTCTGTGATGGAATCAGCAAAGGCGGGCTGCATTAGTAAATGTGCTCACAGCTTAATAATAAACATGTCAATGGATTTTTTTTGGGGGGGGTTCTGATAGAAGACTAAAAAAGGATTTCAGGTAAAACAAAGAAAAGGAGGCTTCCAGCTGATATGTGAGCTTTTAAATGATTCAGTGATCCAACTATAATAAAAGCTGATCCTGTCACAGGCCTTTCGGGGGGGGGGGGGTTTAAAAATGAATTTC
>VUQH01089995.1:17130-31385 GCA_015106775.1 Etroplus canarensis | reverse complement strand
TTTCTCTTTATGTGTCATAATGCGGAGTGCGGGTGCTGGACTCAAGCGCAGGATGCAGGGAATAAAAGTCAAACAGTTTTTTATTATAACAAAGGTCAGAACATGCAATGTCATGGTCTGCGTGTTTTGTTGCTGTTTTTTGAGTTCTCAGGCCTTTATGTATTCTCAGTTTTCTTATACTTTAGTTTGTCATGATCCCCTTGTCTGTGTGTCTCTGTCTTCTGTCAAGTTTATGCTTATGTCTTTTCTGTTCCTGTTTTATTTTGAAGTCTGTTTAATCTTGTGCATTTGTGTTCTGTTTACCTGATTGTTGCCACCTGTGTTCCTCTCCCTCCTGTTTCTCGTTTACTCATTAGTCTGTGTGTATTTAGTCTCTGTCTCTCTTTAGTTCTCTGTCGCGCCATCAATGTTACTTTCCACTTGTGAGGATTATTTAAGTTTTGGCTTCAGTTTTCTCCCTGCCTTGGATTCATGCTTTGGACTTTGTCATTTTGAGTAAGTTGGCAAAATAAAGCCTATTTTGAGTTTACTCTGTCTGCTTCCTGGAGTCTGCACATTGGGTACAACCTCCTCACATTATGCCTCACTGTGACAGTGCAAAGATTGAGGAAGTTCAAAGGATAGCTCATCCCGAGCTCAAGAAGGACAAAACTCTCATCAAAGTGCTGACGATGGTCTGGTGTCGAGGAACCATCAGAGCCTGGCTTAAATTCACAGCCAGGCGATGACAGATGCAATCAAGGTGTGCCAGCTGATGGCCCAGCTGTGCACACAGCACGGGGTCAGCTCTGCCACTCCTACAACCAAGGGAGAGGGAGCCGACAGAAAACACACACACACACACCTGACAGATCTGACCAGGAGGCGAGGACCATGACAGTACCCTCCCCCCTTAATGGGAGCCTCTTGGCGACCTACTAGGCTTGTCTGGGTGTCTGCAGTGGAACTCCCTCACCACATAGGGGTCCAAAATAGCAGAGCGAGACACCCAAGATCTCTCTTCGGGGCCATATCCCTCCCAGTCCACCAGGTACTGGAGGCCCCGTCGCCTAATGTCCAGCAATCTCCGCACAGTATAGGCTGGCTCACTGTCAACGACCCAGTGGGGAGGAGGGGAGTCAGACGGAGGGCACAGGCGGCTGGCCTGGACCGGCTTAATCTGGGAGACGTGGAAAGAATTGTGAACTTTCATGTGTTTAGGCAGTTTGAGATGGACAGAGACAGGATTGATCACTTCAGATGTGGCAAAAGGTCCAATGTAACTAGGAGAGAGTTTCTTAGATTCAGTGCAGAGTTGAATGTGGCGTGTGGACAGCCAAATCTCTTGTCCAGGTGTGTATGTAGGGGCCGGGTGCCTGTGGCGATTTGCCTGCCGCTCCTTTTGTTCCTTGGTGTGCAGGAGGGCTGCCCGGGTGGCCTCCCAAAGGCGGCGGCAGCGGTGGAGATGCTGCTGGACGGAAGGAACATGGAGCTCACCTTCTTGGGATGGGAATAGCGGAGGCTGGTAACCCAGGGTGACTTCAAATGGTGAAAGGCCGGTTGCAGACGAGGTGTGAGTGTTATGGGCATATTCCACCCATGCCAGTTGGGAGCTCCAGGTTGATTGATTATTGGAGGCGACGCCTCCAGCTCCTGGTTGAGACGTTTGGCCTGCCCGTTGGTCTGAGGATGGAAGCCGGAAGACAGACCGACCTTAGCTCCTAGCGCCGAACAGAACTCCTTCCAGACTCTGGAGACAAACTGGGGACCCTGATCCGAGACAATGTCCAGGGGTATTCCATGGAGGCGAAAGACGTGATCCGTGAGGAGATGGGAAGTCTCAAGGGCAAAGGGCAGCTTGGGCAGGGCGACGAAGTGAGCTGCTTTGGAAAACCGGTCAGTTATTATGAGTATGGCTTTGTTACCTGATGAAGGAGGCAGGCTGGTCACGAAGTCCAAAGAGATGCAGGACCAGGGACGTCCAGGCGTGGGGAGTGGCCTCAGCTGTCCAGCAGGTGGTGTGGAGGAGTTCTTATTCCTGGAACAGACTGAACAGGCTGAGACATATTCACATCTTTGGATAATGTAGGCCACCAGAACAAACGCCGAAGGAAGGATATGGTTCTGTTGCTCCCGGGATGGCAACTGAATTTAGCAGTGTGCCCCCAGTGGATTACTTGGGACCTGAAGGAAGATGGAACATAAAGCCGGTTTGGAGGTCCTCCCACAGGGTCTGGTTCAGTTCGCTGGGCCCTCCGGACGAGTGACTCGATCTCCCAGGAGAGAGCCCAGATAATACATGAAGGAGAGAGGATGTTCTCGCAGTCCGGGCCCTCTGATGGGGAGAACTGACGGGACAGGGCATCCGGCTTGATGTTCCGGGAGCCCAGCCTGTAGGAGATGGCGAAATGGAATCGTGTGAAGAAGAGAGCCTACCTGGCTTGCCGGGAGTTGAGGCGCTTGGCGGTCCGGAGGTAGGCCAGGTTCTTATGGTCTGTTAGAATGAGGAACGGATGTTCAGCTCCCTCTAACCAGTGTCTCCATTCTTCCAGTGCCATTTTGATGGCGAGCAGCTCGCGGTCCCCGATGGAGTAGTTGCGTTCTGCGGGTGACAGGCGACAAGAGAAAAAAGTACAGGGGTGCATCTTATCTTTTACCTTCTGGGAGAGGACGGCTCCAACTCCAGAATCAGACACGTCCACCTCCACCACGAACTGCTTGGAGAGATCTGGCTGGGCAAGGATGGGAGCTGACGTGAAGAGTGTCTTTAGACGATCGAAGGCTTGCTGAGCCGCTTGGTCCCATAGGACGGCCCTTTTGGTGGAGGTTAGCTGGGTTAGAGGTAACACCACCTTACTGTAGTCGCGGATGAACGTCCTGTAGAAACTGGCGAAGCCCAGGAAGCGCTGTAACTGCTTCCGGGAGTCAGGAACAGGCCATTCCACCATGGCCTTGACCTTAGCAGGGTCAGCTTTGATTTGCCCCTTGTCGATAACTAGGCCCAGAAAAGACACATGGTCAGAGTGAAACTCACTTCTCCCCTTTCACAAATAACTTATTCTCTAGAAGGCGCTGGAGGACCTGACGCACATGACGTTAATGCTCAGCTAGGTTTCTGGAGAAAATGAGAATGTCGTCAAGGTAGACAAACAAAACGATTCAAAAAGTCTCTGAGCATGTCATTTACTATTGACTGGAAGACTGCGGGGGCGTTTGTGAGGCCGAAGGGCATGACGAGATCCTCAAAGTGGCCTAGAGGAGTGTTAAAAGCCGTCTTCCACTCGTCGCCCTCCCGTATGCGAACCAGGTTGTAAGTGTTGCACAAGTCCAGCTTGGAAAAGATAGTGGCTCCCTGTAAGAGCTTGAAGGCAGAGGAAAGCAGAGGCAGAGGATATTTATTCTTGACTGTTATCTGATTCAAACCTCGGTAGTCTATGCAAGGTCGGAGGGAGCCATCCTTTTTGCCCACGAAGAAAAAACCTGGTCCGACGGGGGAGGACGAAGGGCGGATGATTCCAGCTTCCAGGGAGTCGTTGATGTATTTCTCCATGGCCTCCCGCTCAGGTTTGGAGATACTATACAGGTGGCTGGTGGGCAAGGGTGAACCAGGCAGGAGGTCTATGGCACAGTCGTATGGCCGGTGAGGAGGAAGAGAGAGCCAAATCCTTGCGGAAGACGGCCGTCAGATCATGATAAGCTGCCGGTATGGAGGAGAGGCCCGGAGGTTCAGATGGAAGAGAGGCCTGAGGAGATGATGGAGGAGAAGCAGAATGAAGACAATAGCTGTGGCAGTCAGTGCTCCAGCCAGTGACTTTGTTACAGGTCCAGTCGATCGATGGGCTGTGGAGCTGAAGCCAGGGATGCCCCAAAACCAGAGGTGAGTGTGGGGAATCAAACACATAAAGCTGGATCTGTTCGCTATGGTTCCCAGAGAGGAGCAGATGAACAGATATGGTTTGATGGGTGACCTGGGCGAGGAACTCGCCATTGAGCGCATAAACTAAGAAAGACTCAGAGAGAGGGAGCAGAGGTAATCCAAGGCTCTCCGCAAATTTGGCATCAATAAAACTTTGTTCTGCCCCTGAGTCAATCAGAGCCTGGAGGGAAACTTGACAGTCACCACCACCCAATCTGGCATCAATTAGCTTCTCTTCGGCCCGCCAGCATCCCTACTTCCACTGACGGACCCCTTCTTTTGGCCGACACCAGCATGACTCAATACGATGTCCCCTGATCCCACAATAGAGGCACTCACCGGAGGAGAATCTACGGTTGCGTTCCTCAGAGGAGAGATGAGCTTGACCGACCTGCATAGGCTCCGCCCCGATGCCGCGGCAGGTTTGTCTCCAGAGACCACTCCGGTCGCTCCCTGGTCAGGTGAGGTGAGGCTCAGGGAAGAAAATATAGAGGTTTGGTCTCTCATACTATGTTCCCGCAGATAATCATCCATTTTAATGCATAAGGCGATTAGATCATCCAGCGAGCCAGGTAACACTTAAAGCCAACTCACATTTTATGTGCTCCCCAAGTCCATGCAGGAAGGCTCCGCGGAGCGCCCCCACATCCCAGCCAGTCTCCTCTGCCAGAATCCAAAAATCGAGGGAATAGTCTGCCATGCTCCATCTCCCCTGGCGGAGGGTGAGCAGACGGTGGGTAGAGGCGTCGGCGCTGGAACCCTTGTCAAACACTCTTGAATTTGTTAATGAATTCAGCATAGGTTATTTCCTCATTAGCATTATACACTGCCTGCCCCTACTGCAGCGCTCGCCCAGTCATTAAGTTCATCATGTAGAAAATCTTGGCACCGTCAGACGCGTAGGTCCTGCGGAGCTGGCGAAACACCAGTTTACATTGAGTGAGGAAGGCCGAAGCCATGGCAAACTCACCGGAGAAGGTCTTAGGTGGAGGGATTGCCCTCTCCGGCGGCTCCGGCGGCCCAAGCAAAGGCGAAGGCGAAGCGCTGTGGGGCGACGGGCTCGGCTGAGATGGTGGGGACGCACTGGCTCTCAGCTGCGCGCAGCAGGCCTGCAGCATTCCTCCCAGGTTGGTGAATTGCTGGAGCAGATAGTCCTGTTTAGAGGTAAGTTGCTGCAGTACCTGAGCGTGATCCTCCAGCTGAACAGAATCGGCGTCCACTGAGTCCATTCTTTGGCCAGACCGTTCTATCATAATGCGGAGTGTGGGTGCTGGACTCAAACGCAGGATGCAGGGAATAAAAGTCAAACAGTCTTTTATTATAACAAAGGTCAGAATGTGCAAAGATCGAGGCAGTTCAAAGGATAGCTCATCCCAAGCTCAGGAAGGACAAAACACTCATCAAAGCACGACGACGGTCTGGCGTCGAGGAACCGTCAGAGCCTGGCTTAAATTCACAGCCAGGTGACGACAGATGCAATCCAGGTGTGCCAGCTGATGGCCCAGCTGTGCACACAGCACGGGGTCAGCTCTGCCACTCCCACAACCAAGGGAGAGGGAGCCGACAGAACACACACACACACACATATACACCTGGCAGATCTGACCAGGAGGTGAGGACCATGACATCTGGCACAAATAGATGACTACTGGATTCATTATTTGAAAGTGCAGCAAAGTATTCATCACTGTAACTGTGTATATATATATGAAAGAAAAGTGCAATAGGTCCACTTTAGCAGAACAGCGTTGTATGTG
The DNA here is from genome assembly GCA_015106775.1 of Etroplus canarensis. NCBI lineage: Eukaryota > Metazoa > Chordata > Actinopteri > Cichliformes > Cichlidae > Etroplus > Etroplus canarensis. Next base: position 25,733 of record VUQH01089995.1, on the reverse strand, counting down.
TGATACTATGCATAACAGGTTTCCAGAGGATAATACAACCTTTTGAATATGTTAGTCTTATTTAACCCAAACCAGATGCTGGTAGTTTATGATATAGTTGCTGGGTTTTTACAGTATAGCCTCTTAAGCTAATGCTGAAGTTTTCAGCCTTAGCCTTTTGCGCTATGTAGCTTTAAATATACACTGCTAAGAAAAAGTTAAAGGAACACTTTCTAATCAGAGTAAAGCATCAAGTAAGTTAAACTTCTGGGATATTGATCTGGTCAGTTAAATGGCAGAGGGGGTTGTTAATCAGCTTCAGCTACTTTGGTGTTCATTAAATCAACAACAGGTGCACTAGAGGGGCAAAAATGATGTGATCCCGGGGCAGTATCACTACTGGCACCATGAGGCAATACCTGGACCCTGCAGAGGTTGCACAGGTAGTCCAATTCCTCCAGGCTGGCACATCAATACATAGTTCCCACAGACACGTCACAACATATGAGTGGCCACCATTGCTATAGGCAAGCTGCAGGCAGCTGTGCATTCAGGACACTTGAGAAAACGTCGCCAATCCAACAATTAACAAACTGATTGTACACCTCCAGTGACTTGTAGGCCTGGAATTGCTCACTGGTATAAAAGCTGCATGTCAACACAAGATAATGGTACACGTCTATCTGTTGCTGTTATATTCACGTTGTGACCCCGGCGTGTTGCAGGATGCACTCACGATTTATTCTCTTTTGCTGTTGATATCATTTGGCATCATTGCCCCCAATCATGCCGTTTTCACCGGCTATCATCGGCAATACCAGGACTATGCTAGGAATGCAACAGGAATTGCGCGTGACAAACGGCAGTTCGACGTCAGTTCACCGCCAATAAAACATCTTTCCTCGTCACAGTATTGAACTGGTGGCAATGCTGAAACTTCATGATTCAGCTTTACCTTTGCTAACAAGTATGGATCCACACCTGTTACGCTGATTTTCTCATTGTATCTCTTTCTATCCTCCATACTTAATGATTTTACATAGTCTTTCTCCTTTTGCCTTTCCATGATCGAATCCGAGCACTGCCAGAGCCCTACAAAATGACCTCCAACAGGCCACTGATGTGAATAACTCTGACCAAACAATCAAAAACAGTCCTCATGAAGGTGGCCTGAGGGCCTGATGTCCTCTAGTGGGCCCTGTGCTCACTGCCTGGCACCATGGAGCTCGATTGGCATTTGCCATGGAATACAGGAATTGGCAGGTCTGCCACTGGCGCCCTGTGCTTTTCACAGATGAGAGCAGGTTCATCCTGAGACAGACGTGAAAGGGTTTAGGGAAACCATGGAGAACATTGTGCTGCCTGTCACATTGTTCAGCATGAACAGTTTGGTGGTGGGTCAGTGGTGGGGAGGCATATCCATGGAGGGAAGCACAGACCTCTACAGGCTAGGCAACAGCACCCTGGCTGCCGCTGATATCAGGATGAAATTCCTGGACAGATCGTACACTGGTGCAGTCGGTCCTGGGGTCCTTCTGGTACACGACAATGCCATGCTTCATGTGGTGAGAGTATGCTGGCAGTTCCTGGAGGATGAAGGAATTGATACTATTGACTGTCCCCCACGCTCGCCTGTCCTTAATCAATAGAACACCTCTGGGACATTATATTTCGGTCCATCCAACGCCACCAAGTTGCAACTCAGACTGTCCAGAAGGTCAGTGATGCCCTGGTCCAGACCGGGGAGGAGATTCCCCAGGACACCATCCATCATCTTATTAGGAGCATGCCCCAGTGTTGTCAGGTATGTAGACAAGCGCGTTTATTCGTAACACAATACCTAGTACATCTCAGTATAGATATCCAGCATGATCTTTTTTCCCCATTGAAATCTGATGTTTTCAAAGTGTTCCTTTATTTTTTGAGCAGTGTGTGATCGTCAAAACCCAGTCATCACTGTGGTGGAGAAATCCGAATTAAGCTTTAAAATGCTACAGAACAGTAAAACAGTTAATGCTACATAAAAATATACCACATTACATTTATAGAACAAATCAGCTATGCTCATCCAAGGCACGTTTTCCTAAACAAAGAGTGTTTTTAGGCAAGCCAATTTCCCTCCTGTTGGAGGGAAGTATAAAAGTCTGGTGGTTTTCCTTAATCAATTTCTGTTTGAGCCAAATCAAATAAAGGTTCTTTTGGGGGGGGATTTTTTGAGCCACATTTTGGCAGCCCTACCAAGTCTGTGCAGCCACAGACTGGTGAATAATCAAACATTAATAACATGTTCTTCCAGTGTGTATAAATCTTCAGACATGTTTGCATCTGGATTATATTTTCCTAAATATGTCCCCCATTGAGGAAAATTGTGAGCAATTTCTGAATGCTTATTTTTGCATGAAAGTATGTTTGATCAGAAAAGACACAGTCCAATTTACACAAAAGTAAGAGATGTTCAAAATAACTTGGAATGCTTCTTGTCTGAGAAACATAGGTCTCCTTGGCAACCGCCTCCTGATAACACAAACAGACCTCATTTCCCTCCCAGGCAAATACAAGGCAAAAGCGTAGAAAATGTTTTCCCAAGTGAGGGTCTCTGGAGGGTCCCTGTGGTGGACTTTGATTATGTGGGAACACTTTGTGACCACTGAAGAAGTTTGTGAGATAATATGAGAGCAACAGCTGTGGTCTTTGCAGGCAGAGTGTGCACAATTGCAATCCTGTCAGTTCCTGTTTTATTTGCTCTGGTTTTTGTTTCATCTGGCATCTTGTGCATTTACAGCTAGGCTGGAGTACAGTTAGATGGAAAAAAGCAGACTATATTAAAACAGCATGAAACCACTAGGAAAAGGTCACTTTTAAAGCAGAGCTGAAATATGAAGTATCGCCACATGTGTAGAAATATAGCTGTTTTGGTTATGTGGTGCTTTAAAATGGTTTAAAACACTCTTCATACTATTCAATAACACTGTGATATTCATCATAGATGTCTTTTTATTTCTTGTATTCTTCCTGTGTGTCAAAGCCTGGCGCCTACATTACTCACAATGTAAGTGAATGCTTACAGCTTGGCATTCAGATATGGGTGTTTTATGCTGGTTACAGCTGAAAGCCTTGAACTTGCTAGCCTTGGTCTGGGCTATAGGGGTATTTTGAGATCACTTCCTCATAACTCCATCAGTTGAGGCAGTTTAGTAAACTTCGCACAGCTCATATTTACAGCCATAAAAACATTAACAAATATGTAAAATATATCAGTTTCCTTTTAATTGAATCAATCCATCATGCTATTAGGTCCCCTCAGAAAGTGGATCAGCTATTATTTTAGCAGCTGTGAAGTCGTCAGTTGCCTTCACATATTTGGTGCATTCCACAAGTTGAAGATCGTAAGGTTATACAGTTAGGTCCACAAGTTTTGGGACAATAACGCATTTTTAGGTCATTTTTCTTCTGTACGTCACCACAGTGTATTTTAAATCAAACAGTCAAAATGTGATTGAAGTGAAGACTTTAAGCTTTAATTTAAGGTATTTAATAAAATAACTGCATTAACTGTTTAGGAATTACAGCCATTTCCCCATTTTTAGAGGTTTAAAAGTAATGGGACAACCTAATATAATTTAAAATATAAGGATAGTCTTTAATATCTGATTGAAAAGCTTTTGTGGTCAATGACTGCCTGAAGTCTAGAACCCATGGACACCACCAAATGTTGCATTTCCTCCCTTGAGGTGCTCTGCCAGGCCTTTTTTGCTGCTGCCTTCACTTGTTGCTTGTTTGTGGGTTAAAGTGTGCTCTATTGGATCATGATTAAAATAATAATAATAATGATAATATACCGATCAGGTGACTGACTTGGTCACTGAAGTCCCATTTCCTTGCCTTGGGAAACTCTTGGGTAGCTTTTGAAGTGAGCTTTGGTTCATTATCCATTTGCATGATGAAATGACAGCCAATCAGTTTTGCAGCATTTGGCTGCATCTGAGAGAAAGTATAGCCCTGTACACCTCACAGCTCATCCTACTACTTCGATCAGCCATTACATAATCAATAAACATTAGTGACCTGGTTCCACTGGCAGCCATACACGCCCATGCCATAATATTGCCTCTGCCATGTTTGACGGATGATGTGATAAGCTTTGGATCATGAGCTGTTCACTTTCAGCTTCATACTTTTCTCTTCTCAACATTCTGGTACAATTTAATCTTGGTTTCATCTGTCCAAAGAATTTTTTTCCAGATCTGGTTGCTGAGCTGGCCAGTGCATTCCCTCTTTTTAAAAAGGTTCCAGATTGTGATCTTGGCCACTCCTAATGCTTTTTTTTGTATCTCTCTTATTTATTTAAATAGATTTAGGGAGACTTTCAGCAAATAGTTACCAAATGCAAGTTCAGTGCAAGTTCAACACTTAGAATCAACTCTAGAGCTTTAATGTGCTTAGTCTGTTATAGAATAATGAGGGAACAGACCTGGCCTGGCCATGAAACTGCTTGTCAGTGAATTGTCATTGTGTTCGAGTCTCTGAAAATGGGGCACTATGTATATAAATAGCTATAAATACCTAACAATTAATACAATTATTTTGTATTATTTTGTTCAATCCCTTCAATTAAAGTTATAGTCTGCAATCACATGTTGCCTGTTTGATTTAAAATCTGCTGTGATGATGTACAAAGGCAAAACATCACTTCCTGTATAGACTCTGAACATATACTGAAATAACCGCCAGTAGTTCCTACCAATGCAACTATGAGACAAATTCCAAGTAATAAAGTAATAGTATGCATTACAGTAGAAAAATACTCAATTAATCATTTGCTGTAAATTATTATTTTAGTAAATAAGAATGCAATTCAAAATCAGTGTTTAAGACAGACACTATACTATAATAGTATATGTGATCGTCATTCAATTTATTTTATTTTTTAATGGGATTTAACTTCAAGAAGTGAGTCTAGTTTGGGAGCTTTACTCAGTTTTTCCTTATCCTCTCTGCCACTGTTGTCCTTTTACCTATCAACTCCCCTCATTCACATTCCAGTCATCGCTCATCCTCCTCCACAAGTGACACAAATTTTCATTGCAGTGCTTTAGCTCCACACCCCTCCTCGCTTGTTTTCCAACTCAGTCTGGCAGCTTGCACACTTGGTCCATTGTACACAGAGAGGCTTTGCCCATTTACCAGATAGTCAACAATGACTGAAGCTGCTGTGATGTCAATGGGTGTGGCCTTGGTTGCAGACAGACACCCTCACTGTGTGACATTTGCTGTATTTATTAAGGTCATGTACAGTGAAAATATAAGCATGTGTAGAAAGATGGATTAAAACAAAATCAGTACAGCAGCTAAATATTTATTCTTCTTTTTCCTCATGTGCTACTGATTTTTTTTTTTGTTCAGGGGCTCCAGGCGCACTATTAGGTCATTGTTGGTTTATCTGAGCTCAATTGAAGATAAGAATTAGGGGAATTACTTGTGACTGTTCTGCATTCACAGACGCTCAGTCACACACATTTTAGGAATTGCAGCTTTCTCATTTGCTGGCCCAACTTCACCAGCATTTTGCTAAAAAAGAAAAAGAAATTGTCTCCAGTAAGATGTTTTGTTATTGAAGGTTCAAACGATTTATTGAAATTACATTAAATAAATTATATCAAGTCAGAATTTTGAGTGAATTCCAGTCTGATGGTTACAGAAAACAACTGCTTATTTACACATCCTGCAGACATAAAGCAACATTCATTTGAAGTTGTGTTTTTCACCACAAATTTGTGACTTTTACCTAAGCATTTGCTTAACTTAGCTGTTGTGGCGACTTTTGCAAGCCTATAAAGAAGATGAAAGTTGGAGAACCTGTAAAAAACAAAGCGATTAGCTTAAAGAAGCTGGAATCTCAACAGAACTAAGAAATTTCTTTGTAGTTTCATCACTTCAAGAAATATCTTTCATATTACACAACTTTATTTGATCTGTCGTTAAAATAAAATGTTGATTAATGGAGCTTTAATAGCTATTCATCCCGGATGAGAAGCATGAAAGTGATTTTGTAAAGTGCAGCTCTGTTGTTTTCAGTTAATGAATGGATTTTTAACATGTCTTTGTCATTAAACAAAGACATCAACAAAGAAAAAAACTTAACATAAGTCCCCTTTATGGGCATCTGGTTTGATTCTAGTGCATGGGTTAGCTGGGACTCTCTAAAATACATAGTTATTAAAATTGAACGGATGACCATTGCCCTTCTCCTCTCTTTTCCCCAGCGCAGTGTAGTCCATTATTGTAGACTCAAATGAAGAGGAAATGGTCAGACAGAAGAGGATTTTCAGGAAATACTATTAAATGTTCAGTTTCTATGCCATATGTCAGGACAAGCTCAAGAGTGTGATTGAAACGATGAGTTGGTTTGTTTACATTTTGTGAGAAGCCAGTTGAGTCTAATAATGAATGAAATGCAGTGTTGAGGTTGTCATTTTCAACATCTACATGAGTGTTGAAATCATCAGCTATAATTATTTTATCTGAACTGAGCAATAAATTGGATAAAAAGTCAGAGAATTCATATAAAAACTCTGAATAAGGGCCAGGCGGCCAATAGACAACAAGTAAAACTTGCTTTTGAGCTTTCCAATCAGGGTAATCAAGGCTAAGAGTAGGGCTTTCAAATGAGTTATAACTCTGTCTAGGAATTTGGTTAAACAGTAAACTAGAGTTAAAGATTGCTGCCACTCCTCCTCCTTGGCCTGTGCTTCGAGAATTCTGTAACCAGGTTTCTGTGAAACAAAAAAAAAATCAGTGTTTTGATCAATTATGAACTCATTCACTAACAGAGACTTAGAAGAGAGAGACCTAATATTCAATAGTCAACATTTAATTGTTTTACTCTTTGGTGCCATTTGAATGGTTATATTATTCTTTGATTATGAATTTTTAAGGTCAACTCGTTTTTTGCTCATTTTTGGTGGATTTATTTTAGGTGGTCTGGGAGCAGATGCATGCCCCTCCCTGAGCCTGGTTCTGCCGGAGGTTCCTTCCGGTTAAAAGGGAGTTTTTCCTTCCCACGGTCGCCGAGTGCTTGCTCATAAGGGATCATTGGATTGTTGGGCTTTTCTCTCTAACCCTGTAGGGTCTTTACCTTACAGTGTGAAGCGCCTTGAGGCGACTTTTGCTGTGAATTGGCGCTATATAAGTTAAATTGAACTGAATTGAATTAAATTGAATTGAATTCTTTTCAATAACTGCATCACCTATGACTCACTGAAACCCATCAGTTTCTGTCCTGCATCTCCTCTGCTTCAGCACCCTCTCAGGTTTTCAACCAGCTTAAAAAAATTACAAAACTAAAAGCTGAATGGACTGCCAACTTTCCTTTTAAAATACATGGCAGAAGGCTACTAAACTTTCCATATTTATCCTGAGGTCTCTTTTATTCTTTCCATCACTTATTTGGTCATCCTAATAACCCTGTCGTAGATCATGTAGGTATGCATTTTGAATTAAATGTGCACAATGGAAAGCAGAAAAGAGAAGAAAAACAGGAAGAGGTGACAAAAGAGGGAAAAGACTCAGGACAGACGTGATGATGAGGAGTCATGTGATCGGTTTAGCATCTGCTGTGCCTGAAGGGTGTGGTCGGCCATTATGTAACACATCTGACATCAGTAAACACACAAAATTGCATTTTTCACTGGGCTTCTATTTGCTTAAGTTACTGCAGAAAGGACAGATGGGAGGGTCAAAAGGGGAGTGGTACATATAGTTCAGCCAGAGCTTCAAAAGCATCCTTTCACTATCAGCACCAAGTCTGTTTTTCCAATCTCACTTTCCATTTTAACAGTTCTCCAACTTGACAGACCAGATAAATGAGAGCAGAAAGCTGCACTGTTGCTCTTGGATTTGCAAGCAAAGGGACTTTCTTTGGATACCTCATTAACTAATCTGTGTCATGTTTTGATGGCATAAACAAGAGGTGAGCCAAAGCAAAGCCTACCTCTATTTTTTTGCCACCAGCCTTCAATTACCCCAGCCATGTATTGTAAGATATCCTGGAAAGACATCTGGTCTCTTTGAGTTACTGATATCTGTGAAAAGTAGAGCTCCCTTTACCAAAAGCATGATAAAAATCCCTTCATCGTGGGCTCAGCTAGGCCCTGAGGGACCAGTGGGAGAACGATATAGAGGAGGGAGAGAGAGGAGGTCTTGGCTTCAGGCCTAGACAGTGGCAGCTTGCCATGGTTTCATGTCTCTCCGCTGCTGTGCTCGTCAGTTCAAAACAGCAGACGGCCCACCTGTGCTCAGCGATTGTTCATGTGAGGTAGCTGGAGGGCGGTAATGGAGAAACGGCATATCATTTTGGTCTGTCAGGATAGCAGGGAGGATCTGGGGTTCAGTTATTTCCATAGGGTGCAATACCCTCATCTCACTTTCAATGCGGGTCCATCTGGCTGTCCTGAGCTGTGGCGGCAACAGGGAGGATGTTATGAGCAAAAAGAGGGAGAGGCCAAATGGCTGAGCAGTGATTAAACTCTGACATCTGCTTCTCTGCATTAACATTACACACTATTGATACTGATGACAGCCAACTAAGAAAATTAAAAAAAAAAAAAAAAAAAAGTTTGGGGCGA
>VUQH01089995.1:0-13780 GCA_015106775.1 Etroplus canarensis | reverse complement strand
CTTTTTAAAAAAATTTGAAAAAATTTTTAAAAAAAAAAAAAAAAAATAGGTAGCAATCTGACTCTGGCAAATTCCTCTACAGTTTTACATAAATCTCAGCACTGTATATCTTTCCAGCAAAGCTAAATTTAAAAGCAAAATTTTGGCCATGAGAAGTGCCTTCTTTATGTTTGCAAGACTGACCGTCCAGGGATAGCGACAAAGACTTCCCCAGAGATTTGTCCCTGATCCATTAGAGTGACCTCTACTCCTTTACAGTGTGTCTGCTTTGGTCACTTCACTGAATCTTTTGGACATCTGGTGAATGGGTTAACTCAGTGGAAGCATGCAATATCTATTTAGGGAATAACAGTTGGAAAAATTATTTTATGATGTGAGACAAAGCTTGCTCCCCTCAGTGAGGAGGAAATGGTCCAAAAGGAAAAGAGATCAAGAGGAACTGATATTCCCTGATAGGAAAAGCCCTTATGAGAGACATTACTTTTACAGACAATACTCCTATATCTGACACCTCTCATACAGAATCCTGCTACTTGCCAAATCCCTCTTAGTTTTAGTTCCTACAGAGTTCATTGGTCTTTCTGCAGCTAAATATGTTTCTTACTTTTTCTCACTATTACTATCATGTCAAATGAGAACCCACACTACGTGAGGGGTTTTGGCAAGTGATCATCTTGTTTCGTGAATTACATAAAGTAATATACTGAAGGAATGCACAGGACTTTCTTTCTGTAAATGTGGTGACAACTGTATTCTAGTTAAACTAGCCTAGTTTTGCCCACAACAGATGGTTCTATTTGGCAGTCTCCATTGCACAGCTACAGTCCATTCAAGGTGTGTGTGACCTTGTAGTCACTGAAGTAAAAATAAGAATGTGTAGGTGGCTCAGTGACTCCATACATACTGGTATCTGTTTGGTATCCAGGAAACCATTCAGTTTTCAGGGTGTGGTGCAGCCCAACGGTACAAAGATGTTTCCACAGCATCACTGAATGCTGGGAAAAAACTGGTAGTTCTATTTTGACTTTATGATGATATAAGCTGCAACTCTGGAACCATGAGCTTGCATGCACCAGCAATGCAACCATACCTGTATTAGCGTGAAACTTGTAAAAAAAAGTGATGTAAGACTGAAACTGTGTAGCAATTGCTGTTGTCAGTCATTGTGTTTAGAAAAGTGTGTGTTAAAAGTAACTGTCAGCGTCCAGTCATTTCAAACATTCAGTTATTTTTCCTCAAGGTTTGTATGAGACAAGTTTTACTGTATTCACTTCAAGCTATTTAAATGATCTCATTCTTCTCTTCAACATGCTACTGGTTTTACTTGTTTATGATACTATGATAGCAGTCTCTTCCATCTCCTCCCTACTTTCACTACAGATAATATCTAATAATAATATATAGTCCATGGAGGCTCCTGCCTGCCCTCATCTGTCAACCTGTCCATCACTATTGCAAACAAGAAGGGTCTCAGAACTGATCCCTGATGCAATCCCACTCCCTGCTTGAACCCATCTGTCACTCCTACTGCACACCTCACCACTGTCTCACTGTCCTCATACATGTCCTGCACCACTTTCACATACTTCTCTGCCACTCCTGACTTCCTCATACAATTCCACAGTTCCTTCCTTGGCACCCTATCATACGCTTTCTCTAGATCCACATAGACACAGTGCAACTCCTGACCTCCTCTATACTTCTCCATCAGCACTCTCAAAGCAAACACTGCATCTGTAGTACTCTTTCCTAGCATGAAACCATGCTGCTGCTCAATGACTGCAACCTCTCTTCTTAGTCTGGCTTCAACAACTCTTTCTCATATCTTCATGGTATGACTCATCAACTTAATCCTACTGTAGTCACAACAGCTCTGCACATCACTCTTGTTCTTAAAAATCAGTTTAAGTGCATTTTTTCTCTATTTCTCAGGCATTCTCTCTCTCTCGGCCATTACTTAAAATTAATATATTCTTTCAAAATCATTGGAATGTTTCTAGAAAACCATGGATTCAAATGAGCAGAGCTGTTCAATCTTTCTTTCTATAGGCATGCCAAATTCCAAGATTAAGCATATATAGCGTTGTAGTAATTTTCTCAAATTTAGCACTTTGCCAGTAAAACACAAGTGCAATAATATACAGTTTCTTGATAAGAGAAACTTTGACTACTGCCAAATGCTTAAAATGATCTTATATTGAGATATAGCTGCATTTAATTGTTCATACCATTCATAACATTTTTGTATTGCTCAGGAATCCAAAATAGTATGATTTAAAGTGAAGTGATACTAACAGTGGTCTTTACACACTAAACTGTAATATAGATGTTACCAAGAAAAGTATCAGCTGTACAATTACTTTTTCTAACCAACTGTAAATATGACATAAAGCCGGGAGGTGGTGAAACACTTCATACTGCTCAAAGATTTGCCTTAATACAAAACAGATCATTATAGTACCATAACCCACATACCGTCTCATTAATAAAAGGACTAGCTTAATGACTTTAATGTTTTGTATTCACTGCCCTATACTGCTATTATCGCCTCTTTCCCCCCCCCAAAAAAATGACAAAATGCTTCTTGCGAGAACAAATTAAAAAATACCACAAACTCACACTATGTGTAGTGTTTTGTTTATTGCAATTCATGAACAGAAAAAGGAGAATCTGTCATACACAGACTTTCTGTAATATTTATTCAAGGGATTAAAAAGATGAATGCAACAGGGCGAATCCACTCTACAGCAAGCCCTGCAGGGTCTGTTAAGCCCTACAATGTACAACAGGTAATAAACAAACACAGTAACAGTCATACAGTAATACTAGAATGCACATTCTTACAGAATGACTTGTCTGCAGTCTCTTTCTACAAGCTAAACTATTTTGTTAATGGCAAAAATATAATACTTCAAATAATGCATCATCTTTTGGAAAATAACAGCAGGGTTACTTATTTGGAAACAATAAAAATCTTGATCATAAAGACTTATACAGCTTATGCAGCCTCATTTTACTTCCTTCATAATCAGTCCCGAGAGAGGAACAATGGCTTGAAACTCAAAGGACTTGAAAGAGAAGAATAAATATTAGTTTGTCTGTAGCCCAACCTTCCCTAAACTTCACTGTCTGCCTTTTTACAAAGAATTCATGTTTATAACTGTGTCAGAACATTTGCAACGTATTAGCACACTGTATGCTATTATCCGAATTCTGTCATAAGCAAATTATTTGCATTATACTGAGTAGTACAAATACATTTCTAATTAAATACAGCCTCATGATGTGTTGAAAATCATCAACAGCCACCTTGGACATCCACATTCCCACTTTTTTACAGCATGTCAGGCCTTTTTTTTCTAAACAAAATTTATTTTTTCGCAAAAGGAATGTTGTCAGGCAGCCAAACTAGAAATATGGCATTTGTAAAACACAGATTTATTGGCAACGTGCTACAGAGCACCACCTGCGTGTGTAGCACCCTCCAAAGTGAAATTCCTCAGGCTGTCAGCACATCACAGTCAGTGACCTGCTCCTCCCTCTACCTGCAATGCACTTCAGCACACCTGAGAATCGATTTCTGATTTTTTTTAAAAGACTGTTTTGTGTGCGAAAGATTAGAAATTTAAGACAATTACATTTTAATGTAGTGACATTAAATGTGTTCACATACATTTATAAATGTGTAAACATTGTAGGTGCGCAATAAGGAATAGCACTAATGTGGGAATGCTGGATGTGTTTTGTGCTCCTGCAGCAAATGCATATAACACACGTCTAGGCAGCATTTGTAGTCAATGAATCATTCCTTGTGCAGCTAAATCTGATCTAGGGCAGAGTAAAGGAGAAAAGCAGAGACTTAGGAGAAGCTCTGGAGCAGAAGGCTGGTTGTCTTGGGTACAAACATATGGGTAGGGAAGAGAAAAAAAGGCTACAAATAATACTGTGGCTGATGATCAGTGTTGTGTATGGAAGAGAGGTGAGGCTGAGGGGACAAAGGGTTCAAGGCTGGGTCACTGCACTGGGTTCCTTGTCATAGATGTAGCTGCCCACACCACCAGTGTTCACGCCTGGAAAACCACAGGGACAGCAAGGCAAGTCAGGGGTTAATAAAGAGAGCAAGGCAAGGTACAACATATGCAGGACAGGTTGCAAAACATTTCCTGAACAGTTAACCTTGGGCTGAAGAGGCTGCTGTGAAGTAGAAAGTTATGATGAAAATGAAATGTGCAACATGTGTTGCTCAAACATTCAGTTTCAAGTGTAGCTGATAAGTGGTGGGCTGACAGCACCCCCTAGCGGTTACCTTTGGGCCCGAAGAGAACAGCATAGCATGGTTTGTGGCAGTAGGGCTGGCCGTCATGCTGCAAGAAAATATTACATTGATTAATACCATCTTATAAAAGTAAAGTGCACAACAACAAAGCTGTGGAGAAAAGGAAATGGTTTAAGAAAAGACTAGACAGTTCTCATTTGTGTGTTTTAGAGGGATTAGTGTCCCTGTGGTGTAGTGGTTTGCACAAGCCCCTATCACTATGGAGGGTTGCATCAGGAAGGATATCCAGCGTAAAACCTCCGCCTGATTACCAGTGCAGATTAATCTGCTGTGGTGACCCCTTGAGGAGAGGTTTAACCCCCACCGCAAATATTACCTCACAAAACGTGAAAATATGTGGGATTTAATCCTCAATACAAAAGAGGGACTTCTAACTTCCGAACTTTTCCCATTTATTTCTGCAAATGATTCTTATGAAGAGATTTGCTCCAAGTGGCATGAATGAACTTTCTCTGATGTTCGTACTGCAGGAACACAGACATGTTATATTAGTATTGATAGTAGTGATATTTTAGACTTTTTTTGGTGCGTCTTCATTTCAAACTACCCATCAACTCATTTATGTTGTAGGTAACTGCAGCCTGTCGCTGTTCACATTAGGTGAGTAGTTGAGTATACCCTAGATAGGGGTCGCCAGGCCCTCACAGGGCTGACACAATGAGTCATATAACCATTCACACAGTTTAGAATCACCTATTCATTTCACGAACATGTCTTTGGACTGTGGGAGGAAACTGGGGCATCTGGGGTAAAACTGACACACGCACAGGGAGAACATGCAAACTCTACACACTGAGGCACACCACTGTGCTGACCTTGACATTTCCTCTTCCGTGTGTGTCACATGCTCACAGCTGCACCGTTAATATTGGCTAATGTTTTTAGTTAGTTTAAATAAAAAAGAAGTAAATGAAAATAAAAATAAAAACTGCTTGGGGCAAAAAAGCTCAAAGCTGCCTCTCCAAAGGTTTTGTCCTGTGCATTGAAACAATAAGCAGATTCACACCAGAGGTCCTAAGGAGCTGTACTGGTTTATACGCTGTCAGCATGTGAAACATATATACTGGAGCGAGACCATGAAGTGCTTTAAAATCAATACAGCAACTGACAGACAGCCAGTGCAATGTGCTCTCTCTAAGTCATTTGGCTGCAGAGTTCAGAGTACAGTTAGAGCTCATGCAAAATATGTTTAGGTAGACCAGAGAGCATAACATTACAGTAACCGAGCCTGCTGGAGCATGCATCAGAAAGTTTGATTTGATGTAATCTTATCTGAATTATAGGCCATTTCAAAATTCAGTTTATATCCTTTTTGTCTTTTGAATTTATTGCTCATTGCTACATATCAGTATTGTTTTATTACTGATCGTTACAGCTGATCGTTCATGTCAGAATCAGAATACTTTACTAATCCTCAGGGGGGAAATAACTTGTCACTCATCTGTGAAGCACTTTGACCTGCAATTACCTGCATAAAAGGTGCTATACAAATAAAGTTTGACTGACTGATAGTATTTTACTAATATAATATTAGTTGTAAACTTCACCTGCTGCAGGCCACAAGATTTCTGTCTGCTCACTTTAAGTCCCACAATGTGAAACTCTTCTTCTAACTTTTGTAAGATCCTGTGAATGGAACTTGCCTCGGAATGGTGCCACGCAAGTGACTTTTAAATTACATTTTTACAGGCCAGCTTAGTAAATCTAATATGAATCACACATATTAACAAACCTGATGATGTGAGATAAGGCATTTTCATACTGCTTTCCCCCCCTCATTCATTTCTCTTTTTTCCTCCACTTTCTGATTTTCCAGTGTTTTTTTTTCCACTTTTTTGTTGCCTCGTTTTCTCACCTCTGCGTGGCTGCCAGCAGCAAGAGTCTTGCTGCACCTCTCACAGCGCAGACAGGGCCGATGCCAGTCCTTGCCCAGTGACGTCACCTTCTCAGCTATAGCGGCAAACAAATGCACTGAAGAAACCACTTTGGAGATTCACACCTTTTTACTCTAAACTGTTTCTTCACTCCGGTTTCCCGGAAGCAATGAAACTACTTACCGAAATACACCTTCTTGTTGCAGCGAGGGCACAGGTTGGCCTCCCCAGAAAAAGTAGTGATGCCGCCAGCTGCTAAGAAATTACAGATGCGTTACAATAGTGGCAAGGCAAAGGCTACTGCAAAGGAAATTGTTCAATAAATGGCAACCTGTCTCCTCAGGTGTAAAATCTAGTCAAATAATAACAGGGTTATAAAAATAAAAGCTAAGTGCTAAGCAGATTTTATAAATTTCAAGGGAACTTTATTAGGTCCAGATGCTAACCCTGCCAGTTTAAAACACTTTTCTCATTCCGTCCAGCAGGAGCCAATCATTTGGTCTGCTGAGAACGGCAGGTGTCAAAAGGCAAACACATTTTCCCACATATTCACAAAAAAACCCTTACAAAACCTGCCTCAGCATAACCCACCTAAAGCTATGTTTTGCATATTTAATTATTCCAAAAACAAATTGTACTCAAGTATATGAATCTTTCTTATTTCAAGAAAGCTTCCTTAAACTTTCCTGGTTTTAAAATGGTAAAAGATCCAAAGTTAACCCCCAACATCCTGAAAGTTTACAGAAAAGTGCCACAACGTAATGTACAGGAAGAGTAAACACCATTTAAAGGATTTTGCTCCTGCTGGTGGTGATTTCTCAGAACACACACCCTGTCAGGCACAACTGATAAAATCCTCCTCGAGCCTCAAAAGCTTTGGTTTCATTTTCTTATCAGCAAGCAAGTTCCCTTCTGACCAACTGCTTATTGAAAATGCCCAAATATTCTTGGGGGAAAAAATCTGACTGACTGGCTTTTTCACATTAACAGAACCTCAAAGAGCCACAATTTATAGTGTGAATACCCATTCCTGTTTACCTTTTGACGAGACCTTTGGTGCGTACACACGCTTTTCTTCAGCTTTGGGGGCTGAATCCACACCAGTGGGAGACGCGTTGTTATTGGCTGGAGTATCATACACGTAAGAACCTGCTCCGCCGATGTTCACACCTACAAATGTATAAAAGTGGATGTGAGGGGGCACTCCCTAACTACAAGATAGAAATGCACAAATAGGTATTTGTTTATCCTTAAAAATTTAAGGAAAAAAAGACTGATATATTTTTTCTAATGAATTAATTTTTTTACATCAATATATTTGTTTATTCTCTTAATTATGCACTTATTTAAGATTTGTTTAGTTTAAGATCCCCTTTACACATGACTAAACCAGATATTTCCTGCATTCAGGAATTTCTACTGCCCCACTAAAGAAGTTTTAGCCCCTTCCATAGGAAAATCAATACTAATAATAATAATAATAATAATAATAAAAAAACAATTTTTAAACATTCATGTTTATTAAATGGTCAGACTCAAAGCCATTATTGTCTGAGAACCATTTGCGTTCAGTGTATTCACCACAAATCCACTGTTAAACAAAGACATAAACTAACTAGGACAAGAGTAACAAGCACTAAAAAATATAATAATAATGACAGTGACCACAAACAGGCACTGGTACTCAGGTACTGAACAATGAATTATTAAATTGTACTTCACCTTTTGGCCCGAAGAGGGCAGCATAACATGGTTTGTGGCAGTAGGGCCTTCCATCGTGCTGTAGGACAGAAAAAACGTGACGTACTGATAAAATAACCTGATTCAACATGCATTTCAGGACAAAATTAAGCTAGTGACGCAAAAGGGGAAAGTGAACATTATGTGTCAAATTTTTTTTTAGACATTTTTGGTTTTAGTCTTTTGTTTGGGTGGAAGAAGACAGAGTGTCCAAAAAGGGAACTGAGTCGTCCCCCCCTCCATCTCACTGCTGCCTAATGATGTCATCGTCACAGGTTGCTTTAATGATACCGGCTGTATCCAAGACACAGGGCTCTGTTGATGAATTTATGCCACACTTCAAAGTGAGCCATGTGTCCGCACACGCGTGAGCGCTTTTGTTTCCATTTGAGTGGAGGGGGAGAAAAAAATCTAGTCCAATACATAGATTGCCTGTTGCTGATGCATGCTGGGAACATGGCGATCATTAAGGAACATGTGACCAGCCTGGGTAGGGGATCAGGGCTGAGAGCCAGGGTGGCCACTGGTCCAGAGCCCAATGCCCATAGATGAGAAGAATCAAGAAATTCAGCAGGCCAGGTGCCAGGGCCTGGGTGGTAGGGGTAAAGAAAAAAAAACCCAAAAAACTGGCATTAAACAAGGCACATACTACCCACAATGCCCTCTGCTTTGTCCACATGAGCTTTTCTCAGAAGACTGTGTGGCAGAAAACAGACTGTTCTCTCAGCTTTAATAATGCATCAACGGTGACAGGATCAGCTACTGTTAAAGCAGCCACGCACTCCTTCCACACTTCCTGTTTGACATTTATGAGATCCGTGAAGGTTCTGCCGCCGATGCCAGGCCGTGACGAAGCAATGGTGACTTTCTCAAGACAGAAAACAAAGGGCCCCACTGTCAAGAGTTTACTGTTAACAGCATGCTGTACAAAGTCCCAGTATAGCTGCAGACATGAACTGTCAAGAGCCAAAAGGGACCCTAAAAATGGATTACCCACTGCAATACAGCCCACTCTCTTCCCAGCAGTCAACCTCCTACATCCTGAAGTTAAAATCTGCCTTCTCCATCTATTCTTCTCAGATTTCTGTTCTTTTGTGACCTTCTTTATCTTCCTCTTATACTTGGTGCCTCAACAACTTCCAACTGTTTTGCTGGAGTACAAGTGCTACATGAGACACCTTTGGCTAGTTTTGTCCTACTTTTCTCTTCCTTTGCAGTCATTTGAAAAAAAACAACAACAACACCCTTTCATTTCTATGGTTTTACATATCAGGACGTAATAAAAAAAATCATTTGGTCCTTACCCAGTTCTAAAGTTATTTAAATCTAACCTCAGGTAAACACAACACACGATAGATAACACTGTGTCTTTATTAACAAAAAATAAGCCAGAATGGAGAAGCCATGTGTGAAAATCAAGTGCACCTTATGATTGAATAGTCTGTAGAGACTTTAGCGACAATAAATTGAAGTAATCGTTTTCTGTAAGACTTGATCAGTCTCTCACATCACCATGGAGGAATTTTTGGCCTTTCTTTACAATCAGGTTAAGGTCTGGACTTGGACTGGGCCACTGGGGCATCTTTATTCTTTTCTTTTTCAGCCATTAAATTGTAGATTTGTTGTGTGCTTGGGATCATTGTCCTGTTGTATGACCCAATTTCAGCGAAGCTTTAGCAGACAGATGGACTTACATCTGACTCTACAATACTTTGGTATACAGAGGAGTTCATGGTTAACTTGATGACTGCAAGGTGTCCACGTGGCACTGTGCATTATGGGCAAACATCTTCACTCTAGTCTTGTCTGTCCAAAGGACACTGTTCTAGAAATCTTGTGGTTTCTTCAGATGCAACTTTGTTAACCAAGGTGTGTTCCCATATCTTTTTTAGAGAGAAGAGGCTTTCCCTTGGCAACTCTTCCAAACAAGCTGTATGTGTTCAGTCTTTTTCTAATTTTACTGTCATGAATTTTAACATTTAAAATGCTAACTGAAGCCCGTGGAGTCTGAAATGTAGCTGTTGGGGTTTTTGCCATTTCTCAAAGCTTTACACAGTCTGATCTTGGGGTGAATATGTTCAGTTGTCCACTCCTGGGAAGTTTGGCAAACTGCCTTGAATATTTTCCACTTGTCAAAAATCTTTCTTACTGTAGAATGATAGACTTCAAATTGCTTGGAAATGAACTTACAACCTTTCCCAGATTGATGGGCAGCAACAAAATTATTGCTGATGTCTTTTCTCCTTGGCATTATGTTTACACACACCTGAATGCTCCAGACCAGCCAACTGACAAAACCTCTGCTTATACAGAGGAGGTCCCACTGGCTGATGATCAGCTAATCAAGTGCATTTGATTAGCAACAGCTGGCTGCTACTTACCCTTTTAGTTCCTATGGAAGCAGTAAGGGTGCACTTAGTTCTTCGTGCGCTGCTTTTGTATTTTGGCTTAATTTTTGTTAAATAATGAGTGTAATATAGCACATGTTGTTGTTCACCTGAGGTTGTATTTACCTGATTTTAAGAAGTGCTAATGACTGGAGGGTTTTTATTGTGTCCTGTAGGCAACACCTTAAAATATAAAAAAGGGTATGCTTTCTGTTTTATTTGACTGTATATCATCAATTAGCATAGAGTATCTGAATATAGATGCTCTAGGTTTGTGGTTCCCAACTTTTTTACTCAAGAACCCCTAAAATGAAGCAATGCCAACTTGTGACTCCTCAGTACAGGTTATGGAAAGCCCCCCCCTTCTAATTTTTTCCTAAAGAAGTTAAACTGTACAGTAGTTCACAATTTCCTTAAAATCCACAGTTTACACAGTTAGGTTTTCGTTTTGATTAGGTTTGGAGTAGTACTACTGCTTAAGATTAGAAATTACAGATTATATATTACCGACAGCAATGATATCAGGATTTAGCAATTCTGCGGTACATTGAAGGTGCTCATCTATGATACATTACAATATCAGTAAAGAAGAACATATACGAAACCAGCTGAAAGCCTGAATTATACATTTTATTTAGCTGGTTTACTTTTCTCTGTCTACCCTTGTGAGTTTCTCCTTTTATAATGTGGAATGATTAACTTCTATTCACTTCAACCTCATTCATTTCATAAGTGTCAAACTGCGCAAATTTACAGACAGTTGTGATCTTCTAGGGTCAAATGTAGAGACTTTTCACTTTGACTCTTCCACTGTGAGTCACTGCATCAGCCAGAGGGAGCTGCTTCCTTCCTTCCTTGAGCCCACAGACACTGGGTTTCATTCTGTCCCCCTGAATCCTTTTAAAGAAGCAGCCAGTGTTGCTCCAAGGTTCATAACCTTCTGCATACCAGTCTTGACATGACATCAAACACCCTCCCAGACAATCCCACAGTCCCTTTACATTTTTTTAAACATAAAATGTCACTGGGACTCTCTGTTTCCATGATGAGGATGAAGCATTAAGTTTTTTCCAACTAAAGTCAGGTCTGTGGCATGGCGCTGCAGTTCGGGGTGGGATTTGGATGCTGTCCATGGAGAGAGAGAGGATGGAGAGCGCGAGCCTCAGAGATTGTGTGACTACATTACTGTAATCATGCAGAGATTAAAACAGCAGAGCAGCATCCTTTGGGGTCTGCAGGGAAATTGCTTTTGTGTACAAAAAGGATGAGATCACATCCCCCTTAACCAGTGAGAGACTCAAAAAAGGTGCATGAATGACATTCATGAAGGTTATATCAAATTGTTGGCTGGAATATGAAAGGCAAAGTAAAAAGATCAAGATAAGAAAACCTCCAGGGTAAAGGTGCCAGATAGTGAATAGTCAGGGGAATCTACAATATGCTGAGATGTGATTATGTAAGAGTGAGAGGAAGGATCTGAGAGCAACTCATCCTGCAGGGCGAAAGGGGGTCAAATTCTCATGAGGGCAAACCATATTGACAGATGCAACTAGACACAAAACAAGGCAAGAAAAGGGACATCCACTCAGCAATTTCCTGTACAAAATGCACAAGGTCTGTGAAATGGACTGATCTCAAATATCAACCTTCTATTTGTAAAGATACATGCCATGAGATTTTCATGTATCATATGACACTGAAATAAGCATGTTTTTAAGTTTGACTCAAAATGTAAAAACTCACTGTTCAAAGAGGCCAAAATCTCGTGTGCCGATTACAATCGCATTCTAAAACCCGGAAGCACCGACTTATCCTTGTTAGATTTCACAATTACAGTCAATGAACTGCATAGTTTGCGGACCTTTACTTAGTGTGAGCACCCTGATTGTGCTGTGATATTTTACAGAGAAAACAACATAACTACCTGAAATGGAACTTCCATTAACAGAGGAGAGCCCTTAAAACTAGTTGAGAAGCGTGTAACAGGAGCCATTAGGTGGACGTCTTTAGTCATAGTTATTCACAGCACCACCGAGTGCCTCCATAAGTCCATATCACTGTCCCGCCTGCAGAATCAAAACCCACATTTATTTAATTACACTGTAGACAGAAGGATGCTCTTCAGCGGCGATATAAAATAAAAGCAAAAGTGCCGTTGACATTAAGCCAGTGTCTGGACTCAGCAGAATGACATAACTAGTCAGTTAGTCAATTTTGATAACTGATTCATCAATAAAGTGAGTGCCTCATGTAAACATTACTAAAGAAGTCAGAAAAATAAACAAATCCTTGTATCAGTAATGCTTTTTCCCCCTGCTTTCTTACCGTATTAGGCAGTTTGTAAAGCCTCAGATTTTTGTTGTAAGCTCTTTGGCAATGATACCCCCCCCCTGCTTTGTTATTCATCAAGCAAATATAGTTTTCTGATTTCAGCTTCTGCCACACAAAAATTTGACAATCTGCTGTAGTGTGAGAAGTTTCTCTGGTAAGAGAACATTACTGTGCTGTTCCCAGCATTAGACCTTACTGACCTCAGCATGGCCTCCAGCATTCAGAAGCTTGTTGCAGCGGTCACATTTGAGACACAGTTTGTGCCAGTCCTTCCCCAGTGATGACACCTTTTCAGCTGCACATGAAAGACAAGAAACAAAGAAAGAAGAATGGGCATGAATGCAAACACTCGCATAAAGCAGCATTTATATAGATTACTTTGAACAACAGCCTTTATTTTCTCCATCAGCTGTATCGAGCTTTGTGCGTGTTATAATGTGCCGTTCAATCAGTCACCACTGAGAGGAATGACATCCCCGATTGCTTCACTCTTCACAATAACCTTGTACTGTATCTCTGTGTGCAGAATGCCTGTGTACCACACAGGATGCAGTGATGATGTCATTGCGTGATAGACACACAGCTGCGTTAATTCCAGTCCAGTGTTAGCAGCACAGTGGGGGGTGCCCACATCTAACCCAATTCCTTTGTGTTACACCTCTAAACACACACACACACACACACACACACACCCATCCCCCAGTTTACAGTAAACCCATCCTGCTGCAGACAGTCCCTCAACCCCATTTCCGTCCCCCCTTTTTTTTCCCTCCAGTCACCCAGACTGAACGCCTCTCTAGACAAGCCAGGGAGCCTTATTATACACGTTCCAATAATAAGTCACCACTGCCTCTACACAATGGACCCCAAGGAGTCATGCAAGCAGCAGAGGAAGCACCTTTTCTTATCAAGGCAGGGCACAAATAGCCGGAAACGCATGTCTGCTTCCAACATGCCCTGACTAAAAAAAAAAAAAAAAATTACAAACATATGCACATCATGAATGTAGACATATAGACGATTAAATCTTTCCGTTCTTGTTTTCTTAATTCTCTGTGAAACTAGAAATTCAAATTTAGACTTTTAAAAAATTTACGAATTTTTGACATGTG
>VUQH01089993.1:21551-58265 GCA_015106775.1 Etroplus canarensis | reverse complement strand
GTACTGCTGTGCATATAGGACTGAGCTCCACCGGTGTAAAAATAAATTGTGTGATTGTTCATTTGACCTGCCTAATGAGTATTTCTTCATTTAATACTGGAATTTTCCTAACAGTTTTATTGCTTTATTATTTTATCTTATTTTTACTCTAGTTTTATGTATCTATTTTGTTCTCTTACTCTGTGTTCTATATTTCATTTTGCACCATTGCACCGAAGTAAATTCCTAGTTTGTGAAGCCGTTCACTGACAATAGCAATAAAAATCATTCTGATTCTGATTCTGAATAAAGTTTGCACAACAATTAAATATTTTTTTTTCTTTTTGTGAACAGGTGGTAGGTGTAGTGGTAATGGTCAACAAAAGAAATGACTTCGATGGATCGTTTTCTGTTTTTACCAACATGGATGAAAAGGTGAAGGTTTCAAAGCTTAAAGAGTTTATCTCTTATGCATTCATTATTATATATGTCTCACTGTAATGCTTACCACCTATTTATTTTTTGTTGTCAGGTGCTGTCAGATCACATGGATGTATTGGGGATGGTTCCGGATAATGTTCAGCTATATGAAAGTGCAAGGCAAGAGGCTAAACGCAGTCAGGTAAAACCAAAGCACAGTTTAAAAACTGTTTGTTAAAAATGCAAAATTGAAATATTTCCTAAAAATGTATTCAACAATCCTGTTGTTTGTATTAAACTGTTTTTCTTACATTTTATCCACATCCTGTGACTGAAGGACTGAAGAACACGCAATGTAAAGTTCTATTATGGGTCCTGACATACAAATAAATAAATAATATGTGTATTATTACAGCACGTTCTTTTGACTGGCTTGGAGATATTTACTTTATTAGACACCCAAACTTTATTCAGGTGCAAAACTGAACTGACTTGACCAACATGGCAAAGCCCGATGTCAGAGCAAATCCCGTTGCCAAGCTTAAATCGGGTTCCTTTAATGGAGATTGGCTAAATAAAGGTCAGGGGATTACCTTGACGCAACGGACTCTTCCTCAGACACTGCTCTCCAGTCCGCCTCCCTGCCTCCTGACAAGTGAGGTGTTGCTCGTAGAGAGCTCACTGGGCGTAAAACTGAGTTTACCCGATCTTTTTGAGATTTACCTGAGCGAGGGCATGCCCTGCCTGCACTGTGAAGCGCTGGAGTCCATGGAGCCTTGCAGCGTGACTCCCGGGGCATCTCCGGACGCTGGCGCAGAATCCCTCCGCAGGGAGACAGCGAGTGACTCGCAGATGGTACAGGGCACCGGTTGGTTCTTCTCCCCGTTGTGGAGCCCACGGTCCAAGAGGCGCAGCATGAAGTTTGGAGACGGTGTGAGAAGAGACCAGGTGGAAGCGTGGCTGGACGACCACTCCGACTTCACCAGGGCGTACTTTTTACGCAGAACCTCAGCGTAAGAGTTTCATTTTATGCATTCACCTTTCAGATGAAACTGACTCAGATACTTTACATTTACACTACCAGTTAAAAGTTTGGACACGCTTGGCTGTAGGGGAGTATGGCCAAGAGTGTCCCGACTCTTGACTGGTAGTGTATATTTGTGGATGACACAACAAACTGTGTTCACAGACCCCCATTTCTGAAAGGTTTCCTGAGCCCATGCAGTGATTTCCATGATAGAATTATGCCTGTTTGCAGTGCAGTACTGCCTGAAGGCTCAAAGATCACGAGCATCCAGTATTGATTTTTGGCTGTGTCCCTTGCACACAGAGATATCTCCAGATTCTCTGATTCTTTTAATGATATCATGTACTGGAGATGATGGAAAATTCAATGTCTTTCCATTTTTACATTGAGGAACATATTTCTAAAATTGCCTCAATTTGTAAGCACAATTTCTGGCAGATTGCTGAACCTCTGTCCATCTTTACTTCTGAGAGATTCTGTCTCTCTAAGGTGCTTGTTTTATACCCCATCACATTATGGCCTGTTGCCAATTGACCTAATTAGTTTTAACATGTTCCTGAAGCTGTTTCTTTTGTAGCACCACTTACGTTTCCAGCCTTACACTACCAGTCAAAATACTCTCAACACTTTCAAAAGTAGTGCTCTTTCTCGGCATGAAGCCTGCTGTCCACTAATGTCACCTTTCTTCTTACTTAGCTTCAACAGGAATTTATTAATAAAAGATTTAAATTTGTTGTTGACAATTGTTACCTATGTAATATAAATGTGGAATCCATGGAACATTTGTTTTATGAGTGTGAAGCAGTGTGTAAATTATGGAAATCGTTGCATGAATGATTAAGATCAACTTCCAGGAATGTAGATTCCTTTTCCTTGACTGATGTAAGATTCGGGATCACTTTACAGGATAAACCAGTGAGGTTTTTGATTAATAATATAATTATCACAACTAAATATTATATACACAAATGTCGCTGTGTTAAATTCCTCCCTTCATGGAACGCTTTTAGAAATGATTTTTCTCTTTTCTGCAAATGTTTAAAAATAACTCAAAATGCCCAAGCCAGGAAACTTTATGCCCTGTTTTCTAAATATAACTTGTTATAACCCCGTGTAATCCTTCTGTTTTGTTTTTGTTTATTTGTTTTGTTTTCTCCTCTTTCTCTCTCCTCCCTTTTATTTGTTC
This sequence comes from Etroplus canarensis, assembly GCA_015106775.1. Taxonomy (NCBI): domain Eukaryota; kingdom Metazoa; phylum Chordata; class Actinopteri; order Cichliformes; family Cichlidae; genus Etroplus; species Etroplus canarensis. Next base: position 55,653 of record VUQH01089993.1, on the reverse strand, counting down.
ATTTTGTGAGTTAAATTAAGAACCTGCTGTGGATTTTATAGTAATCTCTATGGGAGGTGTGAATTGGTTTTGTAAGGGTGGTATTGATTTGTTGTTTCTGTCTTTGTTGGTGTTCTAATAAAGTTTTTTTTAAAAACTAGCTTCAACAAATCTTTCTGGTATCTTCATGTTAGCCCACTTTCCTAACAAAGTGGTGGTTTAATGATAATAAGGACATTCAGACCATGATGTTTGAATGCGGAATACGGGACAGTAACTATACTTTTCTGACCGCTTTCTGTCGCATCTGTCTGGATAGGCTTTAAAGGTAGCATCAGCTGTAACCCATAGCTACTAGTTAGCATCATTCCTGGCCTTGAATGTCAACAAGAAGCTGAAGTAAACGCCCACTTTTGGGAAGCGGAAGATGGGGATCTTCGGCTTTTTTCGTGATCTCTTGCCGTAAACTGTGAGCATTGGTCTGAACTCCATTTATTTCGATGGTGCATCTGCAGTCACCATGGATTGCTATGAACTCTGGAGGCTGTGAGAGCCAAGTCTTTGTCGCAGACATGTAACGCCAGATGAATGGCTGCTATAAATATCGAGTCGACATGCAGTGATGCCTCTAACTTGGCAAACTGGTAAAAAGTAAGGAGGTTTTAGCTAACGTTAGTTACGCAGCGACTGCCAGTAACTAGCGTTACATTGCTAGCTAGCCCTCATTAACTGCAGCAAACTTTCAACAAAATATTGCAGACCTGCGCGAAGATGTCATTTATCGCTACGCTAAACGAACAATAACGTTACAGAATTCGCATCTAGTTCTCTCGCAATGTTGTTTTCCAGCTGAAGTAACTCATTGTGGCTATTTGCAGTTGATACTGGCCATGATAGCATTGGTAAATTGATGTGCGAATATTTTAAAAAAGCGCTGTTTTATTTTTGTTTATCTTCATAATTGTTGTGTGGCGGTTTCCTGTTGTCTGAAATCCACGCCCGTTTTCCAGGTATTGCTCCCATCGCGGTGCTCCCCAGCCGCCGTCTCTGCTGCCATGGAGGTGGGCAGCCTCCCTGTGGAGCTGTGGAGGGTTATCTTAGCCTATCTTCCTCTCCCTGACCTGGGCCGCTGCTGCCAGGTGTGCCGAGCCTGGCGGGAACTTGTCCTCTCCCTCGATAACACCCGCTGGAGACAGCTCTGCCTGGGCTGCCCTGAGTGCAGACATCCCAACTGGCCTAGTCAGCCTAATCTGGAGCCCTCTTCCTGGAGAGAGGCCCTGAAACAGCACGCCCTTGCCACCCGCACCTGGACTCAAAATGGCTCTGAGCTCCAGTCCTCTGCCTGCCTCCTTTTTTTCCGTCGTAGAAAAGATCGCAGGGTTTGGCATGTGGGGCCTGGATGTGAGTTTGAGACCCTGAGAGGAGCCCTTGGGGTTGTGGGGCCATATGACCGAGTGGTTCTCCATCCGGGTGTGTATGAGGAGCAGGCAGAGGTAGCGCTGAAGGTGCCTGTGGAGCTGATTGGGCTGGGCCGACTGGGTGAGGTGGCTCTTCTGGTATGTATGGAGCAGCAGTGCCCTACTGCCAGGCTGTGTAATCTGGTGTTCATGCCACCCTGGTTCTCCACTGTTGTCTACAAGGTAAGATAACAGATTATTTCCTAAGACAGCAATGTCTCAGATGCAGAGTGGCCTAGTCTACTCACTTCTGTTTCCACAAGTGCCTTAACCAAATGTGATCTAATCATATTTCATTGTTCATTTATAAATATCTGTAACTACAATCACTTATCTCTTTTTGCTCTTCTCTAGACATCGTGGGGACATGTTCAACTAGATAACTGCAACTTTGAGGGGGCTCAGCTGCAAGTCCGTGGTCCAGGAACCTGCCAGGCTCGGTTTTGCTCCTTCTCTCAAGGCAGCTCTGTACACTTGCTGGGTGTTGTCCTCTGTTTATTAGACAGCTGTGACTTCTCAGGAAGTGACACAGCTTCAGTGACTGTGGAAGGTCCCCCAGTGTCAGAAAGGAACTGGGCTTGTAAACATTTGGCAGCTCTGGCTAGGACGTTCCCATCTTGTACCCTATCTGGTTCTAGTAGTTCTCCCAAAGGACATCAGGCCACCTCCACTGACAGATATCAACCTCCTGGTGACAATGTTAAAAAGGAGAACTTGACCATAGAAGACTGGAAGAGAAGGACAGGGGTAGATGTAGTATGTCAGGGCACAGTCATTGAAGATGGCTGGAGTGATGGTGAGCGCAGCGAGGGAGAAGAGGAGAACCGAGAGGAGGGGGGAACCGACAAGACCAAAAAACATTGTACTCTGGATTACAAAATCCCATGTGACCATCATGGGCTATCACATTTGCTTATGCCCAAGCCAGATGGCTCTCTGCCACTGTCCTCTTCCCGTGACCCCCCATCTGTGACCCCTGAACCTCTAACCCTTCAGCAGGAATTAGACAGGGACCCAGAGGCTCACATGTTAGCAGCTTCCACCCTTGGCTGTATCCTCAGGCGCTGCCTCTTCAGGGATGGGAAGGGTGGTGTACATTTGTGCAATTATGGACAAGCTCGACTGGAGGAGAATGTTTTTCGTGGGCTGAACTACGCTGTGCGCTGCATCCAGAACTCCACAGTTAGTAAAATCCTAATAACTGCTTCATACAAATTAATGTAGCTGTGATATTTATCGTAGCAGATTAGATTACATATGTTAAGTGACTTTTATAAACAGTGTACTATTTGAGTAACATGAAGTTAAACTAGCTCAGGTCATTAGTAATTTAGCAGCAGTTTCATATTCAAGCTGTTACTTGATCTCACTCTTTCTCTCTCTCACCTTCTTCAGATCGTGATGCTGAGAAATGAGATCCGCGAGTGCCGTGCATCCGGTGTTTTTCTGCGTCTCTCTGCTCAAGGTCTCATTGCAGAAAACAATATCCACTCGAATGGGGAGGCAGGACTGGACATCCGAAAAGGGGCTAACCCAACTATTGTGGTAAATATTGTTGATTCACTTCCAAGTTTGTAAAGATGGAAAAAAAGCAACATTAGACAAAATAATCTAAAACCAACATCATATACAAACCCCAGTTCCAAAAAGTTAGAATGCTTTATAAAATGTGAATAAAAACAAAATACAGTGATTTGCAAATCCTGTTCAACTTATATTCTGTTGAATACAGTACACGAGCAATCAATCAGAATCACAGTTTGTAACATAAATAACTCCAAAGCTAAACCCTATATACAATATGTACAAAATGTGATGCTAAAAGAAACTGGTCAAGGTGTCACACAAAGGAATTATAAAGTTTAATGGCTACAAGTAGGAATGATTTCCCGTGGCGTTCTGTGGTGCATTGTGGCTGTTCAAACTGAGAACCTTTATTGGTTTTGAAATATACACACATTCTGAATTTGTTGCCTGCAGCACGTTCCAAAAAAGTTGGGACAAGGGCAAGAAAAGACTGGGAAAATGGTGAAATGCTCTGAAAACACCTGGAATGTTCCACAGGTAATTAGGTTAATCAGTAACAGGTGATGGTACCATAATTGGCTATAAAAGGAACACTCCCAAAAGCCTCACAAGATTTCAGACTAAGAGACTCAGGTGAAATCTCTGCACAGAAGGTAGCGTTGCATTAAAAACTGGCATTGTTATGGCATGGATATTAAAGCGTGGGCTCATACACTTTGCAAAACTTTTGTGAATTAACACAGTATGTTGCTGCATCTACACCTTCTACAAACATAATTTAAGACTCTACCATGCAAAGTGAAAGCCATATATCAAGAACATCCTCAAACACCACCAACTTTTTTGGGACTGAATATGATCACATGATATGGACTGAACCAAAGTGGCAAAGGGTGCTGTGATCTGATGAGTTCAAATTTCAAGCTGTTGTTGAAAATGCTGACCATTGAGTCCTCTAGGCCAGTGGTTCTCAACCTTTATTGAGTGATGTACACCCTGTGAGATATTTTTCAGCCAAGTACCCCCTAACCAAAGAAAAGAGGTTTTGGTTCAAAAAAAGATGTAAAACTGAACACTGTAGCATCGGTGTCTGATTTACTAAACTGTATAACTTTGCAAAGCATTTCTCATCTGTAGTGGTCTGTTTTGAACTATTTGGAGATAAAAATATTTTTAAAAAATAAAAAATTTGTTCACAAAGAATTACTTAATTTGTCAGTAGAGATTTGTGCACATAAAAATAGTTATAAACTTAAAGGGCCCTCCTTTGGGGTTATAATAAAGATCTGTTCTCAGACTGAATTTGTGAACTTAATTATAAGCATTTCTTCACAAAGAACAATAAACATAATCATGCATAGAAAATGTTCGCAAAAAAGAAATCTAAGTAAATTCATGAGGAGGATGCTGTCCAAGTTGAGTACATTACTGAACAATCCTTCACACCCTCTCCATGATGTGCTGGACAGACACAGGAGCACATTCAGCAGCAGAATTATTGAACCAAGATGCACCACAGAACGCCACAGGAAATCATTCCTACCTGAGGACATCAGACTTTACAACTCCTCCTTGTGACACCTTAATGAGTTTTATATTACATATTGTATATACTCTTTAACTTTGGAGTTATTTATTTTACATATTACAATTTTTACAGACATGTTTATTTATTTTAATGTTCATTTTATACATTTATATTTATTTATATCTAACTGAGCATCTGTATCACAATGTAATTCCCCCCTGGGATTAATAATGTATTCCAATTAAGTATCAAAGACTGACCTATTAAAACTTCAAACTGTCAAGACTGAAGAACATTGTTTCATTGAACTGAGCTCTTTGCACTTACTTTTTAAGATGTTCTGGCTTCATGACACTGTTGGTTAATTTCTTCCCATAGAAAAAACACAATGCCATGGGTGGTGTGCCACTCGTTAGTGTAAATCCCATTAAAACATATTCTTCTGGATACTGCTGGCTCTGGTTTCAATTTCAGTAGCATTGCTGCTACACTTTTTACCATGACTCCATTATTTTAGTTCTCAAGGCAGCGGTGTGCAACACCAAGTTGTTTCAAACCATCCTAGTATAGGATGTTTAATGAAACTGAATAGCCTACTCAATAAAAAATTCATTTTAGGAACTTTTGAAACTTTTGGACAATTTGAATATTTATTAAATAACTATTTTAAGGGATGTTTGCATTTATTTATTTTTTTATTTTATTGTTTTAACGCTTGCGTCCCCCTGGAGTGCCTTCACATACCCCCATTTGAAACCCCCTGCTCTAGGCTATCAGTACAAATTTCAAAATCCAGCATCTGTGAAGGCATGAGAGTTATTATTACAAATGGCATGGGTAACTTGTGCATCTTTGAAGGTACAATTAAGGCTGAGAGGTACATACAGGTTTTGAAGCAACATAAACTTCAATCCAGATGACATCTTTGTCAGGAACATTGCTGCTTTTTTCAGAAGGACAGTGCAAAACCACATTGTGCAGCAGTTAAAAGTGCTTGGCTTTGTGGCAAAAGAGTATGAGACTGGCCTGCTTACAGTGCAGCTCTCTCTCCCATCAAAACTGCGTAGTGCATTATGAAGTGCAAAATACAGCAAAGGAGATGTGGGACTGTTGAGCAACTTAAGATGTGTGTTAAGCAAGCATGGGAAAGAATTCCACTTTGAAAACTTAATTAGTTTTGTCAGTTCCTAGATGCTTACTGAGTGTTACTAGAACAAAAGGTGATGTAACACAGTGGTAAAAACATGATCCTCTCCCAAATTTTTTCGAATGTGTTGCAGGCATCACATTTAGACTGGCTTTATTTCCAAAAAACAGTGAAGTTTATCAGTTTGAACATTAAATGTCTTGTCTTTGTGTTGAATATAAGTTGAAAAGAATTTGCAAATTACTGTATTGTTTTTATTCACACTTTACACAGTGGCTTAATTTTTTTGGAATTAGGGTTTGTAGTAGCTACTGCCAGGGCTTTTCAGTGTTGTCTTATAGCAGATGCCATGGATAAGCTGGTTTTGTTAAGTTGCCACTTAGGAAGTCCTACCAACTTATGCACCTTATGAGCTGAAGATGCAATTTTTGTGTTCATGATAAACCAGACAGACCCTGAATGTGGAGTTATTACACACAAAATTATCCATTTAAGCTTGTCTATAATTCCAGATAAAGCTATTTTTATTCCTCTCATTACTCTTTTGTTCCACAGTGCAACAAAATACACAGTGGTTTACGTTCTGGGGTTGTTGTTCTTGGCAATGGGAAAGGTTCAATTCGAAGCAACAAGATCTATAACAACAAGGAAGCGGGTGTGTACATTCTCTTCAGTGGAAATCCTGTGGTGAGGTAGGGTGGACTCTTAAGGACATTTAACTTATCAAGTCATGTGTAGCCTCTGTTTTTCCCATGGTTTTGGATATTAGACAGTGTTTATACAGCTTTAAATGGGTTTTTATCACAAAGGGCAAAAGACAGCTTTTTGGACAGCACTTTTCTAATCTTTCCCAGCATTTGCTCCATTTGTTCTTAAGTCCTCTTTGCTCTCTGTCTTAGTGGGAATCATATCTTCCAAGGCCAGGCTGCCGGGATTGCCATAAATGAGAATGGCAGAGGAATGATAACAGGTGTGTAAGTGACTTTGTCCAAATTACAAATTGGCTTGACTCATAGTTTATTCATTTTTCACCAACTGATGTACCATTTACACACATAAAAACATTTTAATTCCAGAAAACGTGATCAGACAGAACCAGTGGGGTGGTGTGGATATCCGCAGGGGAGGTGACCCCATCTTGAGGAACAACTACATTTGTTATGGCTACTCAGATGGGATAGTGGTGGGTGAGAGAGGACGTGGACTTATAGAGGGAAACCAGGTCTATTGTATGTAATTTTATTGTCTTTTAACTGCAGTATAATGCTTAATAGCTCATCTTTAACAGCCCTAATACAGTTGTATCCCTTCTTCTTCTGATTTCTTTAGGTAACAAAGGCTGTGGTGTGTGGGTTATGTCATCCAGCCTCCCACAGCTCCTGGGCAACTACATTGTTCATAATTGTATGTATGGGCTGGCAGTGTTCTGCAGGAAAGATCCAGAGAACATTGAGGCCAGGGAGGGAAACTGGCCTGTGCAGGAAGGGCTTGGTGGAGAAGGAGGTGGAGGGGAAAGGAGGGGAGTAGAAGGAGAAGGACGAGAAGGGCAGGAGAACTTTAATGAGGAAGGTGAATTGTTTGCTTGGGAGAGTGATCTGGACAGTGAGGACGAGCGGCACTCTGCTCGCCGTTCTATTAGTGTGGCCCTGGTGGAGAGCAACTGTATGAGCTACAATGGAGGTACTAAATTGATGTGTTGCATCAAATACAAATAGTCTTTCATTCTTCACCTCTAATGTTTCTCCATTTTTCTGTCCTTTTCTGTAGCAGTTGGTCTGTATGTGAAGAGCACAGAGGCCCTGAATGTTTTTTCTAATCTTGTAAACTGTAACCGTGGCCTTGGCATCGCTGTGTTGCAAAGCAGTCAGCTGACCCGACTTGTTACAAACTGCATTTTGGAAAATGGTCGAGGGGGTGTTATGGTGGAGAAAGACTGCAGAGTGGAGCTTCGTGGTAATGGCATCTATGAAAACAGTGGCCATGGTGTCAGTTTCAGTGGTAATGGGCAGGTTGTGGAGAATGATATTGTTGGAAACCGTGGATGTGGGGTCCAGGTCTCTGGAAGTGCCGATATCAAGGTGAGATGGAATGAACAAATCCAAACTTACTCTTGGACGTATACACTTAAAACTTTGCACATATTGTAGCTAGTTACTTTCATGTTAACCCATAGATTTTATATTTATGTGTTTTTATCTTTTTTTGTCTTTTAGGTAGTGCGCAATCGTGTCCAACCAGCACAGGGCTGTGGCATCGCTGTACTTGGGCCAGTAAAAGGTGTCGTCCATGACAATATTTTGTTCCAGGGCCATCCTAACAACAAAAAAACATTGCTACATATGGATCCTGGCAATGAGAGCTGTGTTTTACGGAACAACAGCATTCTAAGGCATAATGACAGGTAATTAGGCAACCTATAAAAATTAACAGGCATTCAGAGACCATCAGTGGATTTACCATCAGCACTTTTTCTCACTTCTTCAAGAACAAGTTTGATGTGCGGACTTGTAGTAACTACAGAGGTATAATATTGATCAACAATACCATGAAGATATTGGAAAGAGTTTTAAAGCTAGGTTACAAAGAGAGGTGATGATCAGCAAACAGCAGTATTTCTGGATACTGAGAGCATACTACAGATGCAATATTTGCTTTAAGAGCATGGAGTGGGAAGTGGTCAGAAAGAGTAGCACTTCGTCTTTGCAGATCTTATGATATGGTGCCAAGAGAGGAACTGTGGTTTTATGTGAGAAGTCATTAGTGGCAGAAAAGTATGTCAGGGTGGTACAGGATATGTATAAGGACAGCAAGACAGTGGTTAGGTGTGCAGTAGGAGTGACATGAGTTCAAGATGGGGGATGGGATTACATTAGCGATCAGCTCTGAGCCCATTCTTGCAATGCAATGGTGACGGACAAGTTGACAGATAAGGTCAGACAGGGGTCTCCGTGGACTACCTGGGGTCAGTCATTCTAAGCCATAGACAGTGCACAAGCGAGGTGAAGAAGAGAGCACAGGCAGGGTGGAGTGGTTTTCAAGTTTCAGGGGTGCTTTATGACAGAAGAAAGGGAAGGTTTACAAGATGTTAGTGAGCTCTGCTATGATGTATGGTTTGGAGGTGGTGGCACTGACAAAATGACAGGATGTAGAGCTAGAGTTGGCAGAATTGAAGATGCTGGGAGTGACTAGAGCCCTCTACTATGAAGCTAGAATTGCATCTGTCCAGGTGACTTCAGGGTTAACTCCGGGTTTTCAGTACTACAATGATGGTTTACTTTTTAGCAGGGTATATCAATGCAGTGTATTATGCTGCAGACGTAACCTTCTCCAGAGGTTAGTTCTGCAGCATAAGCAGAGGTTAAGTTCCAGATTAGAGATCAACAGACATGAAATCACCGCTTACTGACCAATTGGTTCTCTGGAGAATAGTGTCACCAGTCCTGAAAGATACTTCAGACCGCTGTAGAAGGGTCTAAAGTTTTTTAAAAGCATCAGAAGTCATTGAGCATCAGTAACAAATATAGATTCTTAAAGAAGCTTTATGGATTTTATCTCTGTTGGCTGCAGACAATTTTACACAAATTTTATTGTTCCGTAACCATAAATATATGATCCTAAAACAGTACGCCCATTTTTTTTTCTCTTTTGTACTTCAAGTCAAATTTGCATATAGACTAAACCTACATTTGAACTTTGTGTTTTATTTGCACCCAGATGTTTAAATAGCACAGAGCTAAAGCTGAAAGGATAAAACCTGAAGCACACATCTACTGTAATCTGTCAGGTTCTTCTGTGTCCTAATGACAGAGCTGCGATACTATAACTCATGCAGTGAGTGTTTTTCTTTACTGGCTTCATGTAGGCTGAACTTTATTAATACAGTTTATCTTTTCCAGAGCTTAATTTGCTCAAACACATTCATAGAGCTTTTAATACTAAACCACTGTACAGCATTTTACCTGTTGCAGACACTCATACTCCTGTTTTATCTGTAACAGCTGTTATTTTGGCCTGCCTTTGTTAAACTGCCTCATATTATTGTTTCATCTTCATCTTCATCACCATTATGGCTGCAATGTTAAGAAAGAACTCTAAAAAATCACTGTCAGTTAGCACCAGTTGGTAACGTAGGAGTATAGAAACATTTAGCAGCTGGAGAGTCATATGTTTCTCTCAGGAGTTGGTGAAGACAAAAAGGGCTTAAAAAGTGAAATATGAGCTGAAAGAAGACCTAATTACTGCTCCCACATTTCTCTCTTCATTTCATAGCTGTACATCTGTTCCACCCTGGGTTTTGGAAAACCCTCCCCCTCGCCCCCCAGCCAGCTCCCCTGCAGGTCTCTCTTCATCCCAGTATCCGTCCGGACTTGGAATTTCTGTGACTACTAGGATTGGCGCAACTGTGGAAAGTGGTTGCCACAGTGGCAGCATGTTCTGCTGCATCCTGTGAAGACTGGCAAGCACTTACAAATCAATATGAATGCCAGGGACAGGAGATCAGCATCTGCTTGCTCTGTAACTGGTGTATATCGTACATGTGGGGCACTGACTTTCAACATAATGCCCTCCTGGGTGCGGTTATGTGTCCAAGAAGGTGGAGACTGCAACTAAACTCCATGCTTAATTATAGTGAGGTGGAAGAACGTTTTGTAAATCTGAAAGAATTTTTTTTACTTTTTAAAATGCCTGTGCACTCATAGGATGTGGGCTATTGAAAACTGAAGCTTGAGTACAAGACATTCAGCTGTCATCATCCTGCATCTTTGACATCTTTTAGACACTACAGCTTTACCTAGTTTATGTTTTCTTTTATTCTTGACTTGTTTGATTTTGTTAGGTATGCTTCAGAGACTCGCTGGTTAGGAAGTGCACATTTATATATCCTAGCAGGAGTGAAAGGCTTTAGAGATGCCAGCTTTGACTATGGGATGAAGTAAAGCTGTGCCTTGTTTGACTCTTAAATCAATGGGTGATTATAGTGGAGGAAGGTGTGTTTATAGTGTGAGGCATTTATGCAAAAAAAACACAAAAAAGCTAAGCCAAATTAAGATTTTGCCTCTTGCACAGAACTGTTTTGTTTGCTGGTGAGTCTGTGTTCTTGTATAACATCCTCGCTCTGTGTTTTTTTTCCACACTTTTTTTGCACTTCAGCTTTTTGAGACATTTTATTATTTCAGATACTTTATAAACAGGTATCTGCATATGAATATGCAAAAAAAATGTTGGTAGTGTAAACTTTATAGTTCCATTTGTAGTCCACTTGCATTCAAGAGTTCTATTGACCAATCACATTTGAGCAGGTAAACAGTCCATGTGGAGCTAAGAAGAGGGCTTGTATTTGCTGAGATCGGTTTTGTGAATGTCTGCCTGTAGTGTATCCCTGCTGTCATAAGGCCAGAAACATGGTACACCCTAGACAGGTTGTCATCTACACAATTTAGCTTTTATACTTATTTATTAATCTACATTTTTACATAATGACCAGCAGACGGAACTGAGGCCTGTACTATGAAGCAGGTAACTTCTGGATTAACTCTCGGCTTTTAGTATTAATCAGAATACTTTATTAATCCCAGGGGGGAAATTGCTTACCTTACATAAACTCCATTAAATATATAAAAATATGAAAGCTAAATATATAAACCCTGTGAAGATGCTTCAGTTTTTACTGGGGTGCAAATTAGAGGGCAATCAGTTCTCTGGAAAACCACATCACCAATTCTGAAAGATCCCTCAAACCTCAGTGCAGATAGTAAAAGGGTCTAAAGTTTTCATCTTTCCCTTACAAACATAACTTTAGTCCATCATGTTGTTCTGTTGGATTCAAACAATTTTACTGTTCTGTAAGCATGAATGTGATCCCAAAACAGGGCACCCAATTTATACATGTCCACCTTATATTAAATTTGTGTAAGCCTACATTGGATTTTTATATTTGTTCTTTACTTGCCCTCAGACCATTAAAACACCACAGAGCTTCTAATACTTTTCCCTTTCACATAAACTCACATTGCTGCTTTGTTTGTAGCAGCTATGCTGCTTTCAGTCTATATTATATTTCTTCATATTTTTCCAATATTAGTTTTCTCTTCCTTTGTAAAAACCGTCTGCTCTAATGCCAGTACATGTTTGATTGCTCAAACGCTGCCAATGCAACCCCTTTCATGTTAGTGTGCCCACAGCAAGATTAGAAAGCCCAGTGTTATTAGGGAAAGTGAAATCATAGAACAGAAAAATATCCTTGATATGCTGACCTTGCTTCGTACTACAGACCCCAAGAATTCTTGAACCAGATAGTTTATCCTGAAATACTGCCTACACTGGACACCTCCAGAGGCTAACTTGAGACTAGCAGAGTGGTTTGCCAATTGGCTGCACAGCAACAAATAACCACACAGACTCACTTGATAACAGCCAGTCAGTGAAGGGAAAGACATGTAGTGTGCAATATGTGATGTCTACAAATGTGCCTATACGTTCTTGCTAGATGTTCTGTCATCTAGAATCTGTTTACAGCTCTTTAGTCTGCTTTTTGTATCTTGAAATGTAAGCATATCATATACAACTTGAAGTTCACTTTATTTATCTACAAAATACATTAATAAAGTCTTGTTTGTGGCATTCATTTTTTTCTTTCTATTCAGTTCTTGACTTTTAGTGCATCTTCTTGTGTTTTCGTCTCTCTACGAAGTGATCGTATTTGATCAGAGGTAGAACAAGAGTGGCTAGTTTGTGTTCATCCTGCATTGCAGCCTGATCACCTTTGACCCGTGCTGGTTTCTTCAAGGTCAGTCCCATTGACCTTGCAACTTCAATCACCCTATAGAAAAGCACAACTCAGTTATACAGGCAGAGTTCTTGTGTCACACCCCATTCTAAGAGGGTTTTAGGTGGCGTGAGAGTAATGGTGCTCTTTTTATAATATTCAATAATAGCTGTACTGTTATTTAAACACCAACATTAGCTCTAAATATTACACATACATTTAAATAAGGCTTCCTTTTTCCCTCCTTACCTTGCCTCTGTGATTCCCAGGTCACGGTGCAGTAATGTGAGGTCAGCAGTCATGTGACCCATATGCAGCAGCAGAGCAAGGCAGTATGCAGCTAGTTTGGCATGCATTGATGACGACACCTTGCTCTGGATCCTAAAAAGCAAAGTTAAACTTATGCATGTTGTTTGTCAGACTAAAGAAAATGTGTTTTTATTCACACTGGTCCAGCAGCAAATGTATGAATTAGGTCCCCTGTCTTATAACAAAAAATATCTTGGTTTAACATTTTAAAACTGAGGATTTATTCAAATACGATCAAATTACAGATATGTTCATAGCTCTACAACATCTTACCGCCCGTTGTTGAAGGACTCCACAGTGAATGTTTTAAACAGTTTGCTCTGAATGATGCGAGGGCAGCCTTCCTCCTGCCCAACTGTACATACAAACAGGAGTTACTACAAAATGAAAGGAAAGTTTGTAGACACACATAGAATTAAGGAAAACAACTTTACTCACACTTGCGGGTGATGCTCTTCTCCCGGACTAGTTTGAGAAGCAGAGAAAGATAGTAGGCGCAGCGAGCTGTTTTGTCTCTGGTTTCACCAACAGGTGGCATGTTTTCTAGATGCCTTACTACACTCAGGCACCTTAGGTCAAGAAAAAAAAAACAAATAAATGTTGACTGAAAGGAAACCCTGCTAATAAAATGTCTCTAAGATTACTGTCCTACCTTCCATCATCTTTCATTGTCTTCAGCTCCTCAGGGGTGAGTGCTGCCATTTTGGAACCAGCCTGCTCCAAAGCACCAAACTCTACTGGACTGAGGACTGCAGGTATGAATTAAGGGGGATGACCTGAACAAACTCTGGTGTAACTCTGAACACAAACTTACTGGTCACTTTATTAGGTATACCTGTTCAACTGCTTGTTAATGCAAATATCTAATCAGTCAATCCTATGGCAGCAACTCAATACATTTAAGCATGTAGGCATGGTCAAGAAGACCTGCAGAAGTTCAAACCAGGTACTGGAATGGGGGAGACCAGTGACTGAAGTGACTTTGAAAGTGGGATGGTTGTTGGTGCCAGATGGGAGTGTTTCAGAAACTGCTGATCTACTGGAATTTTTTCACACAACCATCTCGGGGGTATACAGAGAATAGCCTGAAAAAGACAAAATATCCAGTGAGCAGCAGTTCTCTGGGCAAAAATACCTTGTTGATGTCAGAGGACTGAGGGGGATGGCCAGACTGCTTCAAGCTGATAAGACTACAGTAACTCAGATAACCACTTGTTACAACTAAGGTACGCAGAGAGCATCTCTGAATGCACAACATGTTAAACCATGAAGCAGATGGGCTACAAATTACCATACCGAGCGCCATTCCTGTCAGCTAAGCTGTAGCTTGAGGCTACAGTTTGTATGGGCTCACCAAAATTGAATAGAAAAATGTTGTCTGGTCTGATGAATCCAAATTTGGTGTAAACATGAAAGCATGAATCCATCCTGCCTTGTAGCATCAGTTCAGACTGCTGGTAATGATGAAATGGTGTGGGGGCATATTTTCTCGGCACTCTAGAACCAACAAAGCATTTAAATGTCACAGCCTATTTGAGTACTGGTGCTGACCATATCCATCATTTAATGACCACAGTGTACCCATCTTGTGATGGCTGCTTTCATCCCTATAACATGTCACAAAGCTCAAATCATCTCAAGCTGGTTTCTTGAACATGGCAATGAGTTCACTGTACTCAAATGGCCTCCACAGTCATCAGATCTCAATCCAGTAGAGCACCTGAGAGATCTCCACAATGGATGTGCGGCCATCAAATCTGCAGCCGCTGTGTGATGCTGTCACATCAATATGGAAAAAAATCTCTAATGTTTCCAGGACCATGCTGAATCTATGTCAGAAAGAACTACAGCAGTTCTGGAGACAAAAAGGGGGCCCAACCTGGTACTAGCAGGATGTATCTAAAGAAGTGAACACTGAGTGTAAATGCACACTCCTACTGACACAGACTTTGAAATTAATACATACCCCAATATCCTATCTTGCAATTTGGGAATAAAATTGGTTCCTCATCTCTACACTACATTTCATTAAATTACGCTGGATGGGTTTGCAGAGAAGCTAGTATCTCCGTAGTGTAGTGGTTTACACATTCGCCTTGCAAGTGAAAAGTCCCTGGTCTGCATCCAGGTGGGAATATAAGCCCCTCCCACTCTGGGAGGGCTGCATCAGGAAGAACATCTGGCATAAAAATTGTGCTAAATTACCAATGTGGATTCGTCCGCTATGGTGACCCCTTTGGGAAAATACAAGAGCTTCCGAAGGTGCTTCGGTCTAATTGTAAACCTACTGACAGATAATCATTAAAAACATTCCTCCTTTTGCCTACAGCATAGAAATAAAAGATACGTCCATCAAACGGATAGACATCCTCTGGTTTGTCTGCATTTGCATTGCAGGGAGGAAGGTGCAGAGCCAGGTCTCCTTGTGACTCTGTGTCAGCCACTTCTTGTTGTAGAGCTGCAGAGGGGAGGTTAAACACAAACCACAGAGAGAAATCAGCCATACATTTTGGTTAAGCTTATGCCTTCTCATATGCACTTCTTTAAAGAGGGGCTTCAGAGTAAGTGAAAGCATCCACTGTTTAGCTTACCCTCCAGACCCTTCTCGTCAATCACAGCACTGGCAGCTTTTGCCACTGCATGATGCAGGGTTTCACTGCCCACCTGATTCAGCCTGCGGGAACTCAGAGCTCTCTTTTGCTTATTGGTACCAAAGGCCTCAATCAATGAGTCAACCTAAAGAGCAAATGTAAGACAAGACTGAAGCATTTATGCCTTGTTATCAGTAATTGCGCAGGCTTTTTTTTCCCTGGAGTAACAGGAGAAATAACTGTACCTTGTCTCTGTAGGTCTGAGGAGTGTCCTGTGGATTTGCACTATCTGATGTCTTTTCTGATGACAAACGCAAGAAAAACTATGACAAAATCTCAAGCCACGAAAGCATTAAATATTTTCCTTTCATAACATGATCAGGTCTATTTTGGACTGTTATTAATTATCTGGAGTGTGTGTGACATTCATAATAATAACCAATAAACCCCCTTTTTTACCTGGTATAACTGGTTGCATGGTGAAGAGCTGAGCCTCGTGCACTTCCATCTTCATGCTCTTTTTGTTCAACACTCCAACATAATATCTAGACAGATGCCAAACATCCCGTTTATTAATCTTCTTCACAGTGACCCTAATATCTGGAAACATGCAGCATCCACCCACCTGCAAAGATTGTTGCATTTCACTGCGCCTGCTCCAAAGTTCTGCCCAACATAGGCCAGTCTGTCAGACTCAGCAACCTAAACAAAGGCAAACAGCACTGAGAGAAGAGCCGCGCAGCCTTGGAGAGAGTCAACACACAACAATCCCATCACCTTCCTCACCAGCATCCGCCTGCTCTTCTTCCTGGGGTTGTTCTCCTCCGTGCTCTTGAACATGCTGAACTCCAGTTTGTCTGCATTTGTGACGCTGCCATTTGAAAAGCGGACTGAGAAACACGACACAAAGGATCATACCTTATCACACGCCAGTAATAAACTATGTAATGAAAACATTAATGACACTGAAAAGGTTTTCTGTACGTGAACACACGTGGGGACCTCCGACACAACACCACCGCTGAGCCCACGTGTGCGATCCACTTCAGAAAAACAATGCAAAGCCCAACCCAGCATGGAGATCACTGGAACGCTCATAAAAGCTTCTACATGCAACGAACGACAGATAATCACCGATGACAGCTTTGTCGGAGTCTCCCTCCTCTCCGCAGCACACGAACGAACAGGCGGCAGCCATGACTTTTGTTATAATGAGAGAGTTCGCTCCTCTGCACTGTTCGCTGAGGTCCTCCCTCTTCTCCTTGGGTATGCGGCAGGCCAGACGCAACAAATACGTGGTGCTGCCCTCCTCAGGTGCTTAGTTGAAACAACAAGAATCAGCTCCCGTACTGTGCAGAAACCTGACTCTCAGACAGGAGTGATGGGAGTGTAGGCGTTTGGCAAAGAGAGAGGTGGCTAAGAGAAAGACTCAGAGTAAGTAATATGAGACGCTGGACACTAAAGAAGGAGAAAAGGACTTATAAGGATTGGCTAGACTGGGGATCTGGTAGCCTGGCTATGGAGCTGCATGCATAGGGGCATGGAGAGGGGGGTATGGATAGATATATGACTGACACTCCTGGTGCCCAGCCCCTGCTATATATATGTGGGTGTCTGTGTGTGAACCATACCTTAAAGATATGGGGAAAAGCTACTTTTTAATTTTATCCTTTGAGTACATTTTAGAGCCTGTACTTTTTCACTTTTACTTGAGTAAAGAAGTTGAATCAGTACTTCAACTTCTACCACAGTTTTTTTTTCTAAATAGAAGAATCTGTACTTGTAGTTCAGTAAGAAAAGTGTGTGCTTTTGCCTCTTCTCTCTGGTAGACAGTCCAGCCAGTATAACAAATGTTTAAGTAGTTTCAAATTTGTTTTTTGGCGTCGCCACAGCGGATCATCTGCCCCCATCTCACCCTATCCATTACATTCCTATTCTGTCACATCAACCCTCCATGTGTCCTCCTTCACTATATCTATGAACTTTCTCTGTGGTCTTTCTCTTTTCATCCTGCCTGGCAGCTCCATCTTCAACATTCTCTGTCCAATGCATAAACTGCACATGTCCAAACCATCTCAGCCATGCCTCTCTGGCTTTATCTCCTAGCTGCTCAGCCTGAGCTGTCCCTCTGATATACTCACTTCTAATCCTGTCCATCCTGGTCACTCCCTGTCAAAACCTCAACATCTTCAACACTGCCAGTCTGCCAGTCTCCAACTCCACCTCCTGTCTTTTTGTCAGTGCCACCATCTTCAAACTATAGCAGGTCTCACTAACATCTTGTAAACTGTCCCTTTCGCTCTTGCTGCTATGGATGTTTTATGAGTCTGTGGAAGCCAGTGCCCTCCTCTATGCTGTAGTGTGCTGGGGCAGCAGGCTGAGAGTAGCAAACACCAACAGACTCAACGAACTGACCCGCAAGACCAGAAACATTGTTGTGGAGCTTGACTCCCTGACAGTGGTGTCAGAAAGGAGGATGCTGTCCAAGTTAAGGACAATATTGGACAATCCTTAAACTTAATTATAAGCATTTCTTCACAAAGAACAATAAACATAATCATGCATAGAAAATGTTCGCAAAAAAGAAATCTAAGTAAATTCATGAGGAGGATGCTGTCCAAGTTGAGTACATTACTGAACAATCCTTCACACCCTCTCCATGACATGCTGGACAGACACAGGACCACTTTCAGCAGCAGACTTATTCCACCACGATGCACCACAGAATGCCACAGGAAATCATTCCTACTTGTGGAAATCCTCCCTGTGACACCTGGACTAGTTTCATATTATATATATTTTGTTTGTTTGTTTTATTTTACTATACTTTATTAATCCCCAGGGGGGAAATTACAATTAAATACACTTCTACACATGCAGTGAGGGAGGACGGCATACAAGGCTGCCATTTCAGGCTCCAGGGAGCAATGTGGGGGCTTGGTGCCTTGCTCAAGGGCACCTTGGCAGTGCTCAGGGGGTGACGTTCTTGTGGCCTCTGGTCCACCTCCACACATGTGGGTCCAGGAGAGGGTCTTGGGCCGGCGGGTCTTGGGTGGCCACAGGTGGGTCTTGAACTGGCTCCCTGCGCAACTCTCCAGCTACTAAATCCGTCCTCCAATGCACTGATATATTAGATCTTGTATATAGTGTTTACATAATTTGTTTGTTTTAATCCTCATTTTCTTGCCTTTCAAATTTATATTTATTCATATCTGAGCATCTGTACCACAATGCAATTTCCCCCTGATTTTGATTCTGATCCTTCTGTCACAAAGCACCCCTGACACCCATGTAGACCCACGCCACCCTGCCTGCACTCTCTTCTTTACCTCTCTTGTGCTGTCCATTGCTTTAGATTATTTGAACCCAGGTATTTAAACTCATCCACCTTCACTACACTGTATCTTCACCATTCCATCTGCCTCATTTTCATTCACGCATGTATTCTGTCTTTCCTTTTCTCTCCAGTGCATACCTCCACCTGCTCCCTGCTCTCGCTACAGATCACGGTGTCGTCTGCGAACATCGTCATCCACAGAGGTGCATCATCTTGACACTGTTGATAATCTTCGACTGTAGGGCTATTGCGTTGCAGCAGCGACGCCCTGTGGTAAAACTATAAAGCTGCAGCCTTTCACCTCGGGCGAGGTCATGGACATGAAAAAGATTTACAGCGCCGCCCTGTGAGTCTGGTTGGAAACACCGTCTGTCGGGGGAGAAATATTAGAAAATACACTACAGTATGAGGCTAGCACACAACGATTGGTAGGCAGCGTAATTAGTTTTAGCGGCAGTTGTGACGGCGTGGCTTGGCGGCAGGGCTGACAGCCGCTTGGGATAAACGGCCGCCGCGACACCGCTTGTCACGGGCAGCTTTTTGTACGAACGAGCCAATTCGGGGTCAGACTGGTAGGAAGTGGACCGCAGGAGACGTGGGAGGTAGCAGCGGAAATGTTAGCTATCCCCAGCTACGTTTGAGGGGACATTTTGTGGGCCATCTCGGTGACCGTATGCCGCTGCTTTTGCTCTAGCTAACAGGCAATTTGCTGGGCTGCAGCCAGCTAACTTTAGCCTCCTCAGTTTCTGATCGGGGCCTTGTACTGCCTTTTCATACCTGCGTTTTTTTTCGGAAATTTCAAGGTAATATTAATAAAAGCGCTGCCTCTTCTTACGCTGCTCTCATCGTAATACCATTTGTATGCTTCTTTTGTGCCCTTTTACCTAGTCACATCTGATGCTACTGTGTGCCAGTGCAGTGGTAAAGCTGGATGGAGTTAGAGCTGTTTCACAGTGTATTTATTACTTTATATCAGGAGAGTGAAGAAAGAGGAAGCCATAGCTCTTAGTGCACATAAATCAACAATGGCATTAAAATGATAGGAGCAGAGAATCCAGCCGACAAATAAAGTCCTAAAACTAAACTAACTTCAGGTGTTCAAAGCCTCAATAAAACCCAAACTTTCTGCTCCTATCATCATTCAGTTGGAACTAACGGCATCACAATCTGTGAATTACTCACCTGAAGCACACCCTAGTTAGAAATTCAATAAACTGCTTGAAATACTATAAAAGCCACAGAAAACCAATTTATATCTGTGCAGAGATAAACTGTAGAGGTGGGAATCAGAACAGACTCCACATAGGATATTAGGATATTTTAAATGTTTTGCAATAAAATGTTCTGTGATTTACCACCTTTTTTCAACTGCAGATTGTGTCCCCAAAGGTAAACTTTGTCCATAACTGTTTTATCTAATAAGGTAAAGCTCTCGGTCTTTTCTTCTTACTTCAGTCATTTTTATTGCTGCAAAATGGGATTGTCCAGCAGACAGACTGACCAAAAAACTGCAATTAAAACCTGGCAGAAATGACAAAAAATACTGTTTGTATTACAGTCTCAGCCAACTTAAATAAATACAAACATGTGGTATACCATACCAATACATGTATTTTGAACAGTGCAGCTTGTACAACAGACGTTATGCAGTCCCTTCAGCAACTGCAGAATTTGAAAATGTACATAGATTACATAGGTGGACTAAAAAAAAGATTTGTTATTCTAGTACTAAAAAATTATGTTCACGTTTGCAATTTTTATAATAGGATATCAATATTTGGTATACCTGTATCAATACAATGTTGCCTCGCAAAATATCATGATACAGTACTATATCAGTGCTGTACATCTTAACATTTTAAAAGCTGCAAAAAGTTGATCAGTTAATTATTTCGGCTCTATAACTAACTCGTCCTCTCTTTTATGTCTGCAGGACCATGGATTTCCCAGGCCACTTCGAACAGATCTTCCAACAGCTTAACTATCAGCGTGTCCATGGGCAGCTCTGTGATTGTGTCATTGTGGTGGGCAGCCGACACTTTAAGGCCCACCGCTCTGTGCTGGCAGCCTGCAGCACCCATTTCAGAGCGCTGTTCACAGTTGCAGAGGGAGACACTAGCATGAACATGATCCAGCTGGACAGCGAGGTTGGAACCAAAACAATAGCCGAGTCGTTGTTATGGCACAGTACTGTGCAGAAGTCTTGAGTCTCCCCTCAATGATTCACTGAAACGTGCAAACATAAATAGAAATACAGTACATAAAACAAAAACACAGTTTGTGTAATTCTAACAAGCTTGAATGTCAATATTTCTATGACCACCTTTGTTCTTCAACACAGCCTGAATTTTTTTTCTTATAATTTCTTTAAGTAGTCTTTAGGAATAGTTCTCCCAGCTTCTTGACGGACATTCCAAAGCTCTTCTTTGGATGTTGGCTGCCTTTTGTTCTGTTCTGCTACTTCTTTTTTTATCCTCCACTTGTCCAGTTTCCTTAATTTCGTCAAGGACACATTTCACATTATGCAGAGATATGCCGAGTTTTCAGCTAATAGTTCTATGTAAATCAGTTTGTTGATGCAAAAGTACAGTTTGACAGTTTCTACAATTGTCAAACTGTGTTATCTTTGGCATTTTTCGTAGTTTCAGCTGAAAAAATAGTAACATGATGTGTTTTTGCAACACCCTGCCAGTAACAAAGTTCCTAAATATGCAATTTAAAATTTGTTCTTTGCTAATTTGTCTGTTATGCGCAGGCACAACACTGTTTTGTACCTTGTTTTAGGTCCCTTTTTATGCTTTAGTGATTCATAGGTGAGTGTTAAGTGACTTAAACAAACAGAAACATTCCTCTGAAAATGATGGAGTACAAGATCTGGACTGAAAATGAGTGAAAAAGCAGCCAATGTCCAAAGAAAAACTTTGAAAGACCTTCAGAAAGTCTTGAGAACCCTTGATCAAGAGTACTTTTTAAAAAATTATGACAAAGTCTAGCTCTTTGGAAGCAAAATATAAAGAAATGAAGGGTGACTTGAGGTTTTTGCAGAGCCTTGTAATTCTAATAGTCACTGAAATGACTCTGTGCTCTGCAGGTGGTGACAGCTGAAGCCTTTGCTGCGCTGGTGGACATGATGTACACATCAACGCTGATGCTAGGGGAGAGCAATGTCATGGATGTCCTCCTTGCAGCCTCACATCTGCACCTCAACAATGTAGTCAAGGCCTGCAAACACTACCTGACGACGCGCACACTCCCTATGTCCCCATCATCTGACAGACCTACCCATCACCACCCTCCGCAGGAGCAGCAAAGGCACAGGCAGCAGCAGCAGCAGCAAGTACCTGATTTAGCAGTGAACCCATCATTAGCTGCTAATGCTAACCTTGCAGCAAATGCTGCCACTTCAAAGTTACAGCGCTCTTTCTTGTTGCAGCAGCTGGGGCTCAGCTTGGTGAGCTCTGCTTTGGGTGGGATGGAAGATGACAGGGTGGGAAATGTAGTCGGCAATAGGGTGGTTGAACAGAGGGCCTCTTTCCCAATTCGGCGCTTCCACAAACGGAAGCCTTCTCTGGCGCTAGGACTTTCAGAGGAGCGACCTAGACAGAGGCAGCGACCTTCGGCACCTAACCTGGGGTTGTTAGGAGAAGAAGGGGTGAATGCAGAGCGAGAGGAGGAAGCACTTCTCTCCCCGGACTCCCACAAGATGGGAGATGAATCCAAACTGGATGCAACAATCAGCGGTTTAGCAGCTGCATCCCAAGATGATCTTCAGATGCCCAGTCAGTCCGACAGTGGACGTTGCGAGGGGGAGAACTTGGGGAGAATTCAGGGAGGGGTGAACAAGCAAGAGGACATGGATGACCAGGAGCAGCAGGATAACAGAACAGGGGTGAAGATTAAATCAGGAACAGAGGAGGAGGAGAACGAAGAAGAGGAGCAGAAGGTAAAGCTGGGGCTTCTGTTGTTTGTCTTAACAGTGGGCGTCATGCATGAATGTTTCCCTATCCTGAGTCACTCCCACCTATTTTCTGAGTCTTGCTTGTATGAGTGCTGAAGTCAGGTTCATATACTCGCTCATCGCCCATCAGACCATGTACACATTACAAGGACATCACAAGTTTATCAAATGTCAGTAGTGGAGATTAGTGCTGCAACAGTTCATCAAGTAACTTGAATAATTTGACAACAGAAAATCCTTGATGGAAAATCTTTGCTTCGATCTTTCATGTAACCCACGTGACTATGTAATGCTTAGCAGTCACTGTGTTTATTACTGTCACAAAGCCCAGGTTAGGTCTCAGTTATGTGTGTTACAACATCTATTTATACCAGTGGTTCTCAAACTGGGGGGCGTGAGGTCATTGCAGGTGGGGGGTGTACAACCAGGTGAAAATAAGGAGAAGAGATAAGATTTTTATATGAAAAAATCAAGCAAACATTCTCTGATGCTGTTGAGCTGATAATATTCACCTGGATTTAAGTGAAATTCAAAGTGGATCCTTCTTTATTCTTAGTCATTAATAAAATTCTGGGGTGTGGGACATGCATCTTTGTGTGTTGTGGGGGCACAAACTTTTTTTGGCTTCTGAAGTGGGGCATGCAAAAAGAAGCTTGAGAATCACCACAGTCCAAAATACTGTCTTGCCTTAATCAAATTTCTGCCTGATGATTAACTGCTTTCGGTTCCATTCACTGTTGAAACAGACACCTGTGAGCTGAGGATGTAAACTTTCTTGGAGACAATGTGGCAAGTTTTTTTTTTTTTTTTTTGCTCTGCTTGTTATAAGAGAAGTTGGTCTAATAAACTACAGCCACCTGTCAGCACAAAGGGAGAGCTTTCTAACGAGCAGTTGCATAACCGGGTAGCGCCGATCATTTTTATTGATTGCTCTGCGTGTATCCAATACATTTACTGGTTAGCTCACAGTGGTGCATAGCCCAGCCAACCAAAGTGTCTCTGCCGTTCACTTGTGTTTGTCTTATTCCTTGTGTTTGTTTTCTTGTTCTTAATGTTTGTTGTGTGTTTTTCACTGTCAAACATGGCTAGTAAGAGGAGGATGGACTGGCATTCTGCTGGTGAAGTGGAACAAGAGTTTTGAGGTTTAGAAAATGTTTCAGTGTATGGAAAATAAGGAATGCCCCTGATACAGATCAAATCATTTGGTAAAAATATACAAATTGTAAAACTTTATTGTGTTTTATTGAGGTTGCATCTCTTTGTCTTAAAACTTACTGATATGGCTCTAGTGTTGTACCAAAATTTCACCGTCCATCCGTCAGTTGCAGCCTATCCCAGCTGACAAATTTTCAATATTTCCAATATTTATTTATTTTTTGAATAGTTGCTGCTTTGGCCATAGTTCATGCAAATCATCATACACATGAGAAGAAAAAATTGTATTATGTCCTATTACTGTTTTATGTGCACAGCGTCATCAGTGTATAAAAATAATGTAAAGACAGCATAAAAGCTAACATATGTTGCAAGCTTTATCTCCAAATGGCTAAAATCGAGTTGACGTCTAACACTAATGTGAATTAAATGCTTGAAACACGGTGATTATGTTTGCTGCGTCAGATTTTGCAAAGGCTGCAGTTCAGAATTTTTGCAGCAGATTGAGTAGCATTAGTGCTCAGTGTCTCAAAGTGAAAAGGCTCTTATTAACTCTCTTTAATTTTTGAGGAGCAGAAGATAAAATATTTAAAAGTTCTTATGTGATTAATTGATGGAATATTTGATTACCAAAATAACTGATTGCTGCGGCAGTAGTGGAGAGCTTCAGTTGAAAAATAACACAGCTGACAAGAACATATCAACAGAGCAGCACCACACTGTGACAGAAATAAAGGAAAAATAGTTTGACCTTACCTCTTTATTTCAAAATGAAACGCTAGAACAGAGTATTTTAGAGCAGGTGATGTTAGTATTTCAAGTGCTGACTGCGGTGACTGCTAGAAGAGTCCCAATATCTATCAAACTTTATAATCCCCTTTGCCAAAGTTCTCCAACATTGTCATGAAATCTTGGAGAACAAAAGAGATCTTAAGTTTAGAATATTAAATCATTCCTCTATCAAGTTAGTAAAAGTCTGAATCTTCCTTGGCCTATCATTAAATGACTTTTTTGCTTTTCATAGGTGGTGGTTAAGCGAGAGCCGCTAAGTTCTCCTGAGCCAGCTGATGAAATCAGTGATGTGACATCGCAGGCAGAAGGCAGCGACCCTGCAGAGCCCGGGTGCCAGGAGGATGAAGAGAAGGTGGAGCTGAGCCCAGAGAGCAGTGACCGCAGCTTTGCCTCTGAACCCCAGCCCAGCTCTGACTCCCTTCTCCAGCCCAGCTCCCAGCTCATCCTCAAGAGCAGCATAGGAGGAGGAGGTGGGACTGGAGGAGGTTTTGGGTGTAATAATGGGCTCAGTGGCAAACCTGGTTTTAGTATTTCCAACTTCCTAAGCCCAAAGGATTTTGCAACTAGTGGCTCGGGGATGGTTGCTGGAGAGGAAGACCTTCCTAATACAACAACTGGGGATGCAGTTGCACATCACTTTCTGCTGAGACAGGAAGCTGCTGGCCCTTCCGGCTCTGCTTCTTCCTCTCTCCTGCAGTCAGGTCCACTCAGTGCTGAGAGTAGGAACAGTTTTGGAGATAACATGCAGGCCAATTCTCTGTTTCTCCGCCCCCTGCATGATAGTTTAGGAAACCCCAGGGGAAATGGGGGAAGTGCAAGAGGAGGACGTGGCGGAGTGGATCCTTTTGATTTGGACTTCCAGCGTGCAAGTCTGGGGCTTCATTCACTGGGGCGACCCTCAAGAGAGGCTGGAGGAGCAAGTGGCACAAGTCTTGGTTATCCAGGCTACAGACGCATCGCTCCAAAAATGACCACTGGCATGGGAGGAGAAGAGGGAGTAGGTGGAGCTCTTCAGGATGCTGCCTCCTCTTCTTCAAGTCTGGCAAGTCCCCTGCTTCTTAATGAGAGCGGAGGGTACGAGATGACAAGCAACAGGCCCACCTCCCTCCCCCCTCAGCTCACTCGAGCTTCAGCAGATGTTTTGTCCAAGTGTAAGAAGGCTCTCTCAGAGCACAATGTCCTTGTGGTTGAAGGGGCGCGAAAATATGCCTGCAAAATCTGCTGCAAAACCTTCCTCACCCTGACTGACTGTAAGAAACACATCCGTGTCCACACAGGAGAGAAACCCTACGCATGTCTCAAGTGTGGGAAACGCTTCAGCCAATCTTCACACCTTTACAAGCATTCCAAGACCACCTGTCTGCGCTGGCAGAACAGTAACATGTCCAATGCCCTGCTGTAGGGGCAGAGCGTGCATTTGGGGAAATAGGATATATACACTGGGAACCAGTAGGGCTGCCATTAACGTCACAAAGCTGTTTAAAGTTTTTCTGAAGCTGTGACAGAATTAGTATTCTCCAGTCTGTCCAAACTAACCAATCCTGATCACAGACCAAAGATGGGGATGATTATGTTATCATACATTATCCTCTCAAGGACAAGTTGTTCAAAGTTATTATAATCACATTTACCCTGTCGAAAGATTAGAGGGATATAGGACATGCAAAAATGGCATATTTATTGCTATAAAGTGTCACATTATTGCCCTTTAAGCTTGCCTGTATGAGTATCATAAGAATGAGAGTTTTTCATTATGCAGCCCATGGACTTGCACTCCATAATCCAAGCCTGCCTGGGCTTAGCTTTTAAAACTGCAAAAGTGTTTGCTATCATGTGTTTTTAAAAAACAAAACAATCATACGAGCCCTCATTAAAATTTAGAACAGGTGAGGCAATGCCTTAGTGCTGATTTGTAGTGTATGGTACGCTTGAAATCAAATTTGATTCTGACATTGCAACGCTCAGAGGCAGCTGTGCAACATAAGCGCTTATGGCTTACATGTAAAATATTGTACTTATGTGAAGATTATTGGATGCACATTTGTAAAAACATGTAGCAGCATCTCATATCAGACTGTTGATTCATCCCAGCTGTTCATATTGACTGTGCCTTGTTCTGTGTACAGGCAGTCATATCAGTGAAGGCTAATTCATTCACTTGGTTGGCATTATGCATGTAAGTACTAAGAACTAATGATTTTATTATAAGATACAATATAAAAAGTGGCGAGAGTCCAATATGTGGGACAGACCTGGGTAATTATGAAATCTGTAGCATTTTTAAAGTTTAACCAGCAGAGAAGATGAGATTCTAGTGGTGTAATGGTGTTTTATTTTCTTGTTGTGTAGTGAATTGTCACCAGTGCTATGTTAATATTCATTACCAGGAATTGAGTAACCCAAAAATCTAATTTTCAGAGTTTCTCAATAGCTGATTATGGATTTTTATAAACTTTTAATCCCCAAGAAGAGTCAAATTAATGAGATATGATAGAGCTCTGTGGTTTTAGTTCAAGCACTTTCAAAGTGACTATCATTGCTCATTTAATGTTAAGAATATTTATAATAAGTAAGAGGCCAAAAAATTCAGGATGTGCCCATGGATTCCTTCACATGTCAGTAGACTGTAAGAATACATTTATGCCTATAGTTTGTCATACAAACCCTGTTTCCAGAAATCTTGGGATATTTTACAAAATGTAACGAAATCAAAAATCTATGACATGTTAATCCACCTGAATTTTAATGTATTTGGTGACAGTTTATCATAATTTCAGGAGCAGGTCTACACCCCAAACACTCCCCTACCAACACTACGTCATTAAATGCCTTCTTGTCCTACACAGCCATTTATTCTTGTTTCCATGCCTCACCGTCCCTTCCCTTTTTCTCTGTTTGCACTGTTTTCGCTCAAAGGTATCAGTTGAGCTGCCAGGCCTGGAAGCTGTTGTCAGTCCTCAACGAGGCCTTCCCCAAACTGCACCCTCCAGTCTAGCTCATCCATAAACATGCCATACACATTTAGAATTGTGGTCCTTACTTGTGAATTTGCAGAAGTACAAAAAAAATAAAAAAAGATTTTTCAGTTGTTTTACTGACCAACTTACTTGTATTTTGTTAATATCCACATATTTAGAATTTGATTGCTGCGACACACAACAATAAAGGTGGCCAGTAAAACTATTAAAAGTCTTTTTTTTTCTACTTGTATCAATTAAATGTTCACGCATCTTAAAATATCACAGATTTTTGTTTTGATTGCATTTTGAAAAATTTCCAACTTGTCTGGAAATGGGGTTTGTAAGTTCTGCAACAATGGAAAAACATTTAATTACCCTGATTAATCTCTCACCAGGTCTGTCTGCCTTAGACTAACATCACATTGTTTACTGAAGTGAAACAATCATTGTAATAAGGAGAAGAGAAAGCTGAATTTGCACCAAAAAATCTGCTTTTACTTGGCCTTTATTGATGAAAATTCAAACATCATATTGCATTACCGTGGCATTTTCACAGTGAGGTAACAGCTTGGCAGAAAACTATGCTTTGAAGTGTTTTGTTTATACATTTCTACAACAGTTTATTGTAATTTTAAAAAATAGGGCACTATGTGATTTTCAGTCCTTCTTGGATACTGATTGGAAATTAAAAAAAAAAAAACAGCTGCTGGTTAATAACCACCCACCCATCAGCAGGGTTATCTGGACCCTGGTGTTGTTTATTGAAAGGGCAGTAAAGTTTCAATGAACAGTTGAGCATATGTTGAAAAATGCTTTAGAGATGTAAATATTGCACATTTATGGTAATTTTCATTCTCTCTTGGAGAAGAGACAAAACAACTCATAAAGATCTAAACATTGTGTATGTTTGCTACTGTACTTGATATGAGTACTTTATACATGTCTCTTTTTATCTTTCTTCTTTTACAAAAGCACTGAGACAAATCAGTCTTTTTTATAACTAATGTTTACGGGAACATTCAAAGTTGACACAATGTTTTATTTGTTTTGGAATTATAAATGCAAGAGATTAGCATTCTTGTTTGACCATGAAGGATTTCTGTTAGTTTAGGAAAATGTAATATTTTAAAAGAAATATTTCACACAGAGATAATTGAAAAAGTAATTTTTACAGGATGTGTTTTTTAATTTCTTGTAATTGTATTTTAGTGTCTACATGTAACTTGATAAGTGTTGTTGAATGCTGTAAGTTACAAGACAAGTTATAAGATAGCTACACTCTATGGACAAATGTATAGGACCACCTAAACATTACACCAACAGGATATTTTATAACACCCCGTTCTAAATCCATAGTATTAATATGGAGTTGGTCCCCCCTTTGCTGCGCTAACAGCTTCCACTCTTCTGGGAAGACTTTCTACAAGATTTTAGAGTGTGTCTGTGGGAATGTGTGTCCATTTATCCAGAACAGCATTTGCAAGGTCAGACGCTCAGTTTGGATGAGAGGGTCTGGGTCATCCTGGAAGAGAAGAACTTTCAAACACCATCGTGTGGCAACATTGGCATCCTATTAGTACCATGCATAAATTCAGTGATCCTTTTAGAACGACCCGTTCTTTCACAAATAGTTGTAAAGGCAGACTGTATGGCTTGATTTTATACACCTGTGGCAATGGGAACAAATGAAGCACCTGAATTCAATGATTTGGAGATGTGGCCCAATACCTTTGTCCATATAGTGTATATTACAATTGACTATTTGTGTAAGCATAGAAAATACAAACAGGAATTATAACTTGGAAGGATTTCTACTACAACCTGCAGGTTGTACAACAGAGTAGCCTTATTGTTTGACTGTATGTTTATTAAAACGGTGTTCATGCAGTGTTGTATAGTTCTGTTTTAGTGAACTGAAATGAAAAAATAATGCATTAATTTCATGTTTGCCTTTTTGTATGCTTTAATGATTGATGTATTGTGACACTTGGGCTGTCAGTGAGATACCATCATTGCTCTCAATCCTAGTTGGCACCTTATTGTACTGTAGAGTCATCACACTGTTGGCCCTTTACAGAATGACTTTTTTTTTTTAGAAGAGAATTTGCCTTTTAAGTCCTTTCCCGTGTAAACTTAATTTACAACTTCAGCAAAATTGTTTGGGTAAAGTTTAAAGTAATGACAGATGGTTTACTCTTTAATCTTTGTATGCGGCCTGTTCTTTCATCATGGAGTGAGGTAGTTGTGATGTACCTTTGAAAAAAGTGTAATCAGGCAAAGGTATAACTGCTTACATGTCACACCCAGGAGCTTGTTATGAATTATAATGGTGCTGTCTTCTGTAACTGCTGTATTAACAGATCATGTGAATCTCAGACAAATGCACTGACTGTGCTGCCCCTCCTTTTCCTAAAGAAATATGTAAAAGGCCTGAATTGATTATTGAAGTCACTGCCTTATGCCCTCTAGCTTGTAAAGCGGGGCTTCTGTTGATATGCCAAAATTGAAAGTTTTCATTTTTGGGTTTTTTTCTGTATAACTCATGTAGTGTAACCATGAGATGGCTAAATGTTTGTCTCTATTGTTGAAGGCTTTGATGATTGTATAGTATGTTCAGTTGTTGTATAGACTGAATAAAAGAGGAAAGTCACCTTGAGTCTGGATTTCTCATGAAGTATAATCTCACATGCAAACACACTTTAAAAAATGTGAAATACATATAATGTACAAAGTTGATTAAGGGGTTAAAAGTAAAAGCATACAATCACACCTCTAAATGGGTTTATTTCAATCTCCAGAAGAAAAATTTGATCTGCGTGTACAGTCCCCTCCAAAGGTATTGGAATAGCAAGGACAATGAATTTGTTTTTGCTGTTTACTGAAGAAGTTTGTGTGTGAGATCAAAAGATAACTATGAGAAGAGAGATCTGAGTTTCATCCTTAATTCACTGATATTTACATCTAGATATGCTAAACAGCATGGCACACGTATTTTTATCAAACCATCACCCTGTTTATCACCCTGTTTTCCAAGTGAGGAGAGGTACTGGATCACTACAAGCAGCAGGTGTTTATTGTTAACCAGGTGTGTCATTAAGAAGCCACGGAGATCTGCTTTCAGTTTAAGCTTTAGCCTTTACCTGTGAAGATTGCATTTGTAGTTAAGAACAGACCAACATGAACACCAGAGAGCTGTCTATGGGAGAAAAGCATGCCATTCTGGAGCTGAGAAAATGTGGGGAGTCTATCAGAAGTGTTTCAAAAACATTGGGCACAGCCAGAACCACAGTTTAGAATGTCCTGGAAAAAGAAGGAAACCACCAGTGTACTGAGCACCAGGCATCGAAGCACTCATCCAAGTAAAATATCAACAACTGATGACAGACAAGCAACGAGAGCAATAAAGGAAAACCCCCAAACAACATTCCATACCATGAATAACCTCCAAAGAGCAAGAGTGGAAATATCACAGTCAGCCATTCAAAAGAGACTTAGAGAATAACAGTATGAGACCATACTGCAAGATGCAAACCACTCATCAGCAGTAAAAACTGGAAAGCCAGATTGAAATTTGCAATAAAGTACAGAGATGAGCCACAATAGTTCTGTAACAAGGTTTTATGAGACAAAGATCAACCTCTACTAAAGTAATGGAAAGGCCAAAGTATGGAGAAAGAAGGGATCTGTTAATGATCCTAAACATACAAACTCATCTGTGAATGATGGTGGAGGTTGTGTCATGGCTGCTTCTGAGACAGGCTCAGTCATAATTTTTATTGATGATGTAACTCATGATGACAGCAACACAATGAACACAAAAGTCTACAGAAACATTGTCTGCCAATTTATGGAGAAATGCATCCAAACTAATTAGAAGAAACTTTTTTATGCCGCAAGACAATGATCCAAAACACACTGCCACCTCAACAAAAGACGCACAAGATGCATTTCACCTCCTGAAGAGAAGACTGAAAGGAGAAACACTCCAAAATAGACAACAACTAAAAGCCTTGAAATGCTTAATGATTGAAGAAACAACAAATCTGGTAGTGTCTATAGGTTGTAGGCTTGAGGCAGTTATGGTGAGCAAGGGATATGAAACCAAATATTAAGTATTTTTTACTTTAATTTAGTTAAAAACATTCTGTTTCTAAATTTTCCTCACTCAGAAAACTGGGTGGTTTGATACAAAACGTGTTAGGTTCTATGTTGTTTAAAATATCTAGATGTAAAAACCAGGTAAAAAAAAAATCTGAAATTCTGATCTCTCTTTTCATATTCATTTTGGTCAGTGCACACCAAAAACAAATTCATTGGCCTTGCTGTTCCAATACTTTTCAGAGTGGAACCAGTTTCTTCTTAAAGCTTGAGCTCTTTGATCATTGGCTCTCCCCGCAGGCCGAGGAGGAGGTTGTTTGCTGCCAGGGAAGACATGGCATTACGAGTAGTATAGGAGGCACTAGCAATGTGTGGTAGAATCACTGCAGGAAGAGAGAATATTAAAAAGAAGTGATCGATATTGGGGATCAAGCATGGTGACAACAGAAAGACAATATGTTAACAAATAATTCAAGGTAGTTGAAGCACTAATGTCAGACATACCACAGTTCTTGAGTGTAAACAGTGGGTGGTTGGTTGGCAGAGGCTCAGGCACAGTGACATCTAACCCAGCTCCAGCAATCTGCCCAGTGGACAGAGCCTCATACAAATCTTCCTGGTTCACCACCCCACCTCTGCACAACAGAAAGCCCACAATTACAGGCACAGACAAAAGGCTAAAACAGTTTGTTAGATAGCAAATCTTTGCTGCTGACTGCCTGTTGTATGTGCATATTTCTCCAGACACAAATTAAAGCAGTTATTAGAACAATTTATTAAATGCAGAGGTCATTTTGTGAAACTGCCAAAAATTATTTGGTGATAATATCTCAAACATGAATATTGGGATTTGGGGAAACACATCGGGCATTTTTTAAACTGTTATCTTGTATTTTTTAACAACTTTTGGAGTCTTGGGTCAGGTATGTAATTCGGGTGGGGGTACCTGCTAGTGTTGATGAAGATTGAAGTTTTTTTCATCTTGGAGAAGAGGCCCTTATTGCAGATCTCCTTTGTCTCTGCTGTTAAAGCGCAGCACACAGCCAGGAAATCTGACTGCTTTGCCAGCTCATCAAAAGAAACTAGAACAAGATACAGGGTGAGGTTACTATAGTTAACTTAATCTAAACTAAAGCTAGGTGTGATTAAACATTTTAGTTAAGCAAAATAAAAATAAAAACTAGACAGAATAAACCTGCCCTTCATCCACCCCGTTGACAGAGGATCGATTGTGTACTGATCATAAAAGCACAGCATCCTGACTCAGATTTCCTTACCATATTCTGCATTGATAGTTCGGGCCAGTTCAGGCCTGGGGGCCACGTCTGTGTAAATAAACTTCTTTACTTTGAACGGTGCCAGACGCTCAGCGATAGCCACACCTTGGAAAACAAATACATATTGTAGAAAGCACAAAACTGACAGAAATGGCAGTTTGATGATATGCTGATATAAATGTTGTGTTTATGATGTGCTTACCAATCCTCCCTAGTCCAAGAATACCCACAGTGCTGTTGGCCAGCTCATAACCGCACAACCACAGTGTTCTCCACGTGCCCCAGCCACCACTGGCACAAGAGAGCAAGAGGTATTTAAACTTTTAGAGGAAAAAAAATCATTCCTAGTGGGTTAGTGCATGTATATTTTTGTGAATTTTTTGCGTATGTTACGTTTTGGCTTCATGTGCGGCCTCTATGAGCCTCCTGGAGGTTGCAAGCAGCAGAGCCACAGTCAGCTCAGCAACAGCATCTGTCAGGACTTCAGGGGTATAACCTACACGGATTCCTCTATAGGGAAATAGATAAACATTGCATTCAATTTTAGATGCATATGTCACCAGCTTTTTGCACATTTACAAGCTTTTTTTGGGAAAAATCACTCTAGATAGTCCATGGACAGTATACACATGGGAACTGACTCCAAATTCTGTTTTCTAGAGTTTGTTGTGGTTGTTGGTGGTGGTGTTTATTAAGTATACTGGCATACTGGGTTTACAGACACTGAGAGTGATTCTGAGTAGGTAAACCGACCCTGAACCACTGGAAAAGGATGGCATTTACACTGACACGCAAAAGGGTGCAAGGGGACAACAGTCAGTGGGGGGTATGGGTGACATATGATTGTTAAAAAGAGACAAAATATATAAGATTAAGTGTCTTGAAATCTTCAAGTAAGACAAACACTGGTAAAACAAAGGCATAATAGGAGGTAACAAGAGGTCACATTCCAGAGAATGGAGAAATTCCTTTTACCTCCAGGGACTGTTTACATTTGGCAATTTCATATTAACATTAACTCAGTGAAAGACCGCCTGTCTTGACAATCTTCAACAGAAACCATTTGACTGAATGATGAGAATCACCGTTTCTTCAGCTCCTCCAAAGACAGATGATCAAAGCCCACCGACATGGTACTAAGGACCTTCAAGTTTGGACCTAAAGAAATTTCAACACACACACACACACACACACACAGACTTGACATCACACATTTCTCAA